>JAUKNK010000091.1:0-5000 GCA_030765055.1 Mantis religiosa | reverse complement strand
GCATCTTCCCGGTGGAATCGAAGAGGAGGACCCCCTCGCCCACCGGTCCGAAGACCTCACTAAATCATTCAATCGGTAGTAGCGACGGGCGGTGTGTACAAAGGGCAGGGACGTAATCAACGCGAGCTTATGACTCGCGCTTACTGGGAATTCCTCGTTCATGGGGAACAATTGCAAGCCCCAATCCCTAGCACGAAGGAGGTTCAGCGGGTTACCCGGACCTTTCGGCCAGGGAAGACACGCTGATTCCTTCAGTGTAGCGCGCG
This sequence comes from Mantis religiosa, assembly GCA_030765055.1. Classification (NCBI taxonomy): domain Eukaryota; kingdom Metazoa; phylum Arthropoda; class Insecta; order Mantodea; family Mantidae; genus Mantis; species Mantis religiosa. The sequence goes on along the minus strand of JAUKNK010000091.1, from coordinate 4,734 downwards.
TGCGGCCCAGAACATCTAAGGGCATCACAGACCTGTTATTGCTCAATCTCGTGCGGCTAGAAGCCGCCTGTCCCTCTAAGAAGATCATTAGTCGCCGGTAGCACAGAGGATACCGGAAACGACTAGTTAATAGGCTAGAGTCTCGTTCGTTATCGGAATTAACCAGACAAATCGCTCCACCAACTAAGAACGGCCATGCACCACCACCCACCGAATCAAGAAAGAGCTCTCAATCTGTCAATCCTCCCGGTGTCTGGGCCTGGTGAGGTTTCCCGTGTTGAGTCAAATTAAGCCGCAGGCTCCACTCCTGGTGGTGCCCTTCCGTCAATTCCTTTAAGTTTCAGCTTTGCAACCATACTTCCCCCGGAACCCAAAAGCTTTGGTTTCCCGGAAGCCGCCCGCCGAGTCATCGGAGGAACTTCGGCGGATTGCTGGCTGGCATCGTTTATGGTTAGAACTAGGGCGGTATCTGATCGCCTTCGAACCTCTAACTTTCGTTCTTGATCAGAGAAAACATTCTTGGCAAATGCTTTCGCTTCGGTCCGTCTTGCGACGATCCAAGAATTTCACCTCTAACGTCGCAATACGAATGCCCCCGTCTGTCCCTATTGACCATTACCTCGGGGATTCCGAAAACCAACAAAATAGAACCGAGGTCCTATTCCATTATTCCATGCACTCGGTATTCAGGCGGATGCTGCCTGCTTTAAGCACTCTAATTTGTTCAAAGTAAACGTGCCGGCCCATCGGGACACTCGGTTAAGAGCACCGCGACAGGTATCATAGGCCTTCCCCGGACGACGGGTGCGAGACCCGCGCCGGCTCGGGCCACCGGCAGGACGTCCACACGTGCATGCCAGTTAAACACCGACGGGCGGTGAACCGGCAGCGTGGGACACAAGTCCGACTACGAGCTTTTTAACCGCAACAACTTTAATATACGCTATTGGAGCTGGAATTACCGCGGCTGCTGGCACCAGACTTGCCCTCCAATGGATACTCGTTAAAGGATTTAAAGTGTACTCATTCCGATTACGGGGCCTCGGATGAGTCCCGTATCGTTATTTTTCGTCACTACCTCCCCGTGCCGGGAGTGGGTAATTTGCGCGCCTGCTGCCTTCCTTGGATGTGGTAGCCGTTTCTCAGGCTCCCTCTCCGGAATCGAACCCTGATTCCCCGTTACCCGTTACAACCATGGTAGGCGCAGAACCTACCATCGACAGTTGATAAGGCAGACATTTGAAAGATGCGTCGCCGGCTCGGAGGCCGTGCGATCTGCCACAATTTATTCAGAGTCACCAAGACAAACGGCCCGAAGACCGATTGGTTTTGATCTAATAAAAGCGTCCCTTCCGTTGCCGGTCGGGACCTAGTTGCATGTATTAGCTCTAGAATTACCACAGTTATCCAAGTAACTGTGCATCATCTAAGGAACCATAACTGATTTAATGAGCCATTCGCGGTTTCACCTTAATTTGGCTTGCACTGAGACATGCATGGCTTAATCTTTGAGACAAGCATATGACTACTGGCAGGATCAACCAGGGAGCTGGATTGCTCTTAACCCGGGACCGAAGTCCCGGAAAGTTTATTATGTCCAATACATTCATTAACCTACAACAGTAGGAAAATAACTGTCCCTAAGGACTCGACCATTTTTCAATGTTACCGGACTCTCCAGCGAGGAAACTGACAAGCAAAACAATTTTCAGAGCCTTCACAGGTCTTGTCCACATTTCACACGCTTTCGAATCCGGCCCGACCATTTTTCATTACTTTTGTCTTCATATAGGGCATTGACTAATGTCAAACTATGCCCGACACGTTATGCATATACCTTGGGCTAGATATTACGTGTCATTATAAGTTTACATCTCAACACTCAACTACCAGACAATGTGCGGGATACCGCCATTCTGAGCTGTTCGAGATAACACCATTCACTCGGACTCTAGAGAGTTCAGCGCTTAAAAATAACAGTGTGTCGCATATGACCTTATCGTGAGACAGGGGGCCGCGACATAGCTGTGAAGTTGTTGATAGCACGGAGCGACAACTACCATGTTTTCCGTCAATTCTTGGTGCACTATGCTCCGCATATAGTCACCACTAGTGGTAAGGCACCTAGATTCACCGTCAAAATCCTTGCCTTCCTTACTTGAGTCATTCTAGGAGAGGGCGCCTAGCTCTACCTTCAGATCCGTCCCTCTTACATATAGCCTAGACGCCCCAAACCACGATGCTGCACGCCTCCCGAGCGGCACGGCCGGCCGGCCGGAGCGAGCGCGGCTGGCGAGAGGCTGCCGGCCGCTGCCGTAACACATCTAAACAGGGCCTCAAAACACTCTGCTTATATCTCCGTATATAACACGAAATTTACAAAGATACACACCACGAAGGTCTTGCCATTAAGACGGCATGCCGTACATATACTTTTCATATTCCTAAAAAATTATTTTTTTCCGGAGACAAAAATTTTTCTAAGTCCCCCGGGAGTTTGCCTCGGAACCATGCCGGCAGTTGAGGCCTCGCCGCCCGAGGGCCGGAAAGGTCGTTTTCCCGGCTCGGTGCAACGCGCCATCGAAAAACGGGGAAATTTGCCAAAATCGATCTTGGGATGTGTTTCCCTTTCTAAAAGAATGCCTCCGATGTATATCTCATGTTTTTAAAAAAATTATTTTTGCAAAATATCGCATATTTTTCTAAGTCCAATCGGCCTAATGAAACAGGGACAAATTAGCAAAAACGAGGCTAAGGATGTGTTTTCTTTATCAAACGAACACCAATGATGCATATTTCACATTTTTCAAAAAAACTTTTTTTCGGTCCGAAAAAAGTTAAAGTCCAACTCCCAGCGAAAATTTTCTAAGTCCAGCCGCGTAGTACATGGGCAAACTACCACTTTCGGAACAAAGTGCTACTTAAAGGGGGACAAATTTGCAAAAGCGAACCTTAGGATGTGTTTGCCTTATCAAACGAATGCCACCGATGCATGTTTCACCTTTTTCAAAAAACATTTTTTTCACTTCGATCAAAATTTTTCTAAGTCCAACTCCGAGCGAAAATTTTCTAAGTCCAGCCGCGTAGTACATGGGCAAACTACCACTTTCGGAACAAAGTGCTACTTAAAGGGGGACAAATTTGCAAAAGCTAACCTTAGGATGTGTTTGCCTTTCTAAAAGAATGCCTCCGATGTATATTTCATGTTTTTAAAAAAATTATTTTTGCAAAATATCGAAACTTTTTCTAAGTCCAGATCGGCGCAAAAAGTCAATGAAACAGGACCAAATTAGCAGGAACGAGGCTAAGGATGTGTTTTCTTTATCAAACGAACACCAATGATGCATATTTCACATTTTTCAAAAAAACTTTTTTTCGCTCCGAAAAAAGTTAAAGTCCAACTCCGAGCGAAAATTTTCTAAGTCCAGCCGCGTAGTACATGGGCAAACTACCACTTTCGGAACAAAGTGCTACTTAAAGGGGGACAAATTTGCAAAAGCTAACCTTAGGATGTGTTTGCCTTTCTAAAAGAATGCCTCCGATGTATATTTCATGTTTTTAAAAAAATTATTTTTGCAAAATATCGAAACTTTTTCTAAGTCCAAATCGGCGCAAAAAGTCAATGAAACAGGACCAAATTAGCAGGAACGAGGCTAAGGATGTGTTTTCTTTATCAAACGAACACCAATGATGCATATTTCACATTTTTCAAAAAAACTTTTTTTCGCTCCGAAAAAAGTTAAAGTCCAACTCCGAGCGAAAATTTTCTAAGTCCAGCCGCGTAGTACATGGGCAAACTACCACTTTCGGAACAAAGTGCTACTTAAAGGGGGACAAATTTGCAAAAGCTAACCTTAGGATGTGTTTGCCTTTCTAAAAGAATGCCTCCGATGTATATTTCATGTTTTTAAAAAAATTATTTTTGCAAAATATCGAAACTTTTTCTAAGTCCAAATCGGCGCAAAAAGTCAATGAAACAGGACCAAATTAGCAGGAACGAGGCTACGGATGTGTTTTCTTTATCAAACGAACACCAATGATGCATATTTCACATTTTTCAAAAAAACTTTTTTTCGCTCCGAAAAAAGTTAAAGTCCAACTCCGAGCGAAAATTTTCTAAGTCCAGCCGCGTAGTACATGGGCAAACTACCACTTTCGGAACAAAGTGGTACTTAAAGGGGGACAAATTTGCAAAAGCGAACCTTAGGATGTGTTTGCCTTATCAAACGAATGCCACCGATGCATGTTTCACCTTTTTCAAAAAACATTTTTTTCACTTCGATCAAAATTTTTCTAAGTCCAACTCCGAGCGAAAAATTTCTAAGTCCCCGGGGCTTTCGTCTCTTGACCATGCCGGCAGTTGAGGCCTCGCCGCCCGAGGGCCGGAATTGTCGTCTTGTAGGTGTGGTGCAACGCGCCATCGAAAAACGGGGAAATTTGCCAAATTCGTTCTTGGGATGTGTTTCCCTTTCTAAAAGAATGCCTCCGATGTATATTTCATGTTTTTAAAAAAATTATTTTTGCAAAATATCGAAACTTTTTCTAAGTCCAAATCGGCGCAAAAAGTCAATGAAACAGGACCAAATTAGCAGGAACGAGGCTAAGGATGTGTTTTCTTTATCAAACGAACACCAATGATGCATATTTCACATTTTTCAAAAAAACTTTTTTTCGGTCCGAAAAAAGTTAAAGTCCAACTCCGAGCGAAAATTTTCTAAGTCCAGCCGCGTAGTA
>JAUKNK010000090.1:4232500-4373617 GCA_030765055.1 Mantis religiosa | reverse complement strand
TTTCTGCCCTGAGAATGAATCACTTCACGTTTGTTGATCGAAAAATCACTTCTCGCAGCTTCGAGGGACATATTCACGCACTCAGATGACAAACACCGTAGAAACTATATGTGTATAATAATAACTTTATGTAATATTAACAATATTTCACTTCAATTTTGACAAGCGATTTAACAATGCCATTCACTTTAACGAAATACCACACCACTAGTGTGAAAACCAACCGTTAACTCAGTCTGATTCAAACTGCATGGCTGTTTATGCGTGTGAGGAAGGAATGGTGTTGATTTTCATGCCTTATCTGTGTTGAATGGATGGATAAATCCGCATCGCTCGCGTACTATGTATCGTAGAGATAGAGAGCCCGCCTCGGTAGCGTGGTGGTAGCATGTCTGCCTCACGTTCAAGAGGTCCTGAGTTCGAATCTCGGTCAGGGTGAGTTACCTGGATAAGGTTTTTCCGGGATTTTCCCCTTATCCTTAAAGACGAATGTCGGGTAACTCTAAGCTCTATGGACCCTGGACTCATTTGGACATCATTTCACCCATTCCATTCATCGTCCGATATAACTTAACGTTGGAGGACGTAAATTACAAAAAAAAGTAGAGATAGAATTTTCGCATGGTCAATATCAGAAAATAAACACGTGAAGTATCCCCTATGCCCAACGTGGTTCGGAGTCCACGGTAAAAACTGTAGGTCCTCTCATCTCACCGCCATCTTCACTATCACCCTATCATCGGAGGTAATGGACACCGCCCTCTGGGTGCCTCCACCTGAGAAATGGGTCCGGTCATCACTTGGTGGGGTGAGGTTACCCCGAAGGCCAAGGTTGCCATGTGGGGAGTGTTAGTAACTAACTAACTATATCAGAAAATAATATTCTTTAATATCATAATAATCACATCTGTCATTTACATATTCATCCGAGCGTAATTAATGAAATTAATGCTCTCAGTTCAGGCGCGTGAGAGACTTATCGCTGGACGGTAAGGGAAATGGCGTTTACAAAAGGAGAACGTATGTTGTGTTCTCGAATTTCAAAGAACAATGTCAGTAACTGTTCTACAAAGACATTTCCGCACACTATATCGTAAGGAACTATCAAATATCGTGCGTAATATTCAAGATGTAAAACCACAAGAGATTTCTGTGCAAAGAAATCCACAGGAGGCCCATCTGTCTCAGACGAAACTGTAGAGTGCATAAGAGAAGCTTACGTGTGAAGTCCTGTGCAGTCAGACAGACAGCTAGGTTTATCACAGCGGACCGTATGGAAAGTACTGGGTAAACGTTTGAGAATGAAACCATATCGTTTACAACTGCATCGAGCCCTCACAACGTTAAACTGGGTGAGGGTCTAACGACGATCGCTGTCTTCTCCATTTGCCCTCCTCGATCTCCTGATTTTACAACCCCGAGCTTTTCCTTTTGGGGCTTTGTACAAGTTTATGTACCAGCCTGGCCAGTGAATCTTTGCGAACTGAAGAATCAGATCCGTGAAGCTGTAGCTAGTGTTGACTGCTATATGCTCCAGCGGGTGTGGATGGAGCTGAACTATCGAGTGGATATTTGTCCTCTGACGCGAGGGGGTTACTTCGAACATTTGAAACAGTTTGAAGTTCAAAACTTGTTGAGCTTCTCTTTTTAATGGTATATGTTTCAATACTGTAAACCTAACATTTCCAATGAAATATTAGCCAATGAGAGCAGGTAAAGTACTTATGATCGCCCTAAACACACACATACACACAGAAACACAGGAGCACGCGTGCACACCAACATGTCTAAACCGGTATAATCTGTCTGCCATTGAAAAGATTTGAACCCACAGTTACTTGGATAACAAAGCATTTTCACAACGCAGTCACGATCACTAAGTGACTGTACGCTTGAAAGATTTCTCTAAATAATCCTTCAGAGTCCCTTAGCTCTTCTCAAACATACCACAGGACCAATCCTACAAAATCGATCTCGTGGAATATGATGAATGCGATTAATTCTAATACAGATTTGTTGTTGGAGATCGGCAGCAAAAGTCATTACACTCCACTCTACTGACGTATTGGACCGTTTACTTTTCGTATTTTAATATTACTGTATAGATTCACCTTCCAGAGATCACACATGTAAATATCAGCGTCGGAATAGCATCATTTCACTTGGCAAAGTATTAAGTGATTGAATAAGTAAAATATGTATTTTTGATTTTGGTGTTTTGGAAAATTTATTGGGTTTGTTCGGTTTGGAAATGCTGTTTACAGGATGCCATGGCAGTGACCTATATTGCGAGCATGTATCAGTCTTCAGTTGTTAATAAACAATCACAAAATGGAGATAACAAAGTTTGAACTTAGAGTCCTTCTAAAACACTACTAGGAACAAGATTATAAAGTCGCTGTCACAGCTCTAACAGTATGTGAAGTGGAGGGAGAAGCTGTCGTTAGTCAGCGTGTGGCACATTGATAGTTCCAACGTTTCAACAACGGATACCAAAACACTAAAGATTTACTACGTTCTGGAAGACCTAACGTATGGAGTATTGAGAATAGACGCCAAGTTTTGCGAGAAAATCCGCAAAAATGTAGCCGCAAACTTTCAGAAGAATTTGGTGCAGCAAAAGATACCAATCCTACAGAATCTGTACCTCATGAATTGACACATAAAGCGTACATCTGTTGTCAGCTTATCCATAAACGTTTGGGTGATGGATTTGTCAGGAGAATTGTCACTTCTGGTGAAAAGTGGATATATTACCCAAACCTTGATACCTCGAAACGGTAGTTTGATCCCCGCCAACCTGCCAGTTCGGTCCCAAAGTGATGCTGTGTGTCTGGTGGAATTTTGAAGATATGACTCACTGGGAGTCTGTTCCAAACAGGCGAGCAATTGAGGCAGATCTTTATTCTCAACAACTGGAACAAATTCATGAAATTTGAGACGGAGATACCCAAAATACTGCTCTATTGTATAAGGACCATGCAACAACACATACTGCACGAACAACCATGGAAAACATTCAGAAATTGGAGGGAATCAGACTACTACAGCCCTGATCTCTAACCACCAGATTGTCAACTTTTTCGATCCATGGCCCATTTTCTACGTGGAAGTACTTTTGACAACATTGAAGCAGTGCAAATGGGTGTCACCATTACTCCGCATAAAGAATCAGAGACTGGTACCATCGTGGTATAATAAAGTTCGCTGAACGATGGCTCAACACCATAGCATCTAATGATCTATACCTTGAAAATTAGTTAACTGTTTGTCAGAACACATTTCAAAAAATTGTTTTTCTTATAAAGCAACATTACTTATTAGACAATTACTATTATGAAAGGGTAGAACCAGACTGAAAAATTCAATGCCATTGCCGGTATTTGAACCACGGATGAAACGTGACGATGTCGCACGTATTGTTGCCAGGCAGGGAAAAGAGATACAACACGAACAAGGTCGTATGCGTGTAACATCTACTATTCCTGCTGCAGACAATATTGCCCTACGTATACAATGAGAACGCACTGTTTGTCGTGACTTACTACTGCAAGTACATAAGTCCCAGGCTTAAACCACAATTATTAGCAGACACTGGATCGCATACACCTTAGCAATCAATGTACGCGCACAGGTACTGTAAAAGGTCAAGCGAGACGTCAACAAACGTCCGTGTCAACAAGTATACCGAAGCGCTGTATGTGTACAGTCCGGTACGGATACAAAATGTAACCTACGTTACAATACGCCATCCTCCTCATTGCTTTCGTTGCAGGAATTACATGTACATTCGTAAATTGTCGAATGTAAATTTTCTGCGCTTCTCGTTAAAACAATATAAAAATATTGGGAAAAATTCGCCCCACATGACGTTAGTGGGGCATATGAGTAGTACAAATTATTTTGATGTGCTTGTCCCTGACTTAGTTTATTTCTTATATTATGCAGCACTGAATATCCAGTATTTCTGTGTAGAATACTGGAAAATTTTTGTTTGCTCCTTTGGTACGTGGTACATTCTGTATATGTTGATTTTTGCACACACCTCCTTGACTACCTTTAGACAGCTCGAAATTACATTCTTCAAACTGTTTAATGCCTGTTGATAGTACCCAAAACTTTTGATTTATAAAATGGAGATTGTCCAGTAATTGTTGTGAAAGTAATGTTATTAACACAATATGTCAAACACCTTGCACTACCTGCGTGACGAGCAGTAGTTGTAATGAAACTAAAGCTACGCGTGGCGAACCGGACTATCCCTGCGTGTTGTCCCCGGGACTGACGTCAGCAGTTCTATACTGTGAAACTAGTAAACTTCATTTCCTTCAAAGGTGTATGGGATCCTATGCCTGGTTATTAGGTTAATTGATGGAAATTAATCGTTCTTCCACACTAGCGCTGTATAGGCTAAGGTATATAGCACCTAATGTTTTACCGTGAAAAATACCAGTCAGTTGGAGAACGTAATGTCATGACGACATGTTGGCCATGGTAACTCAATAGTTAAGAGCAACCGGACCGAGACCGGGAGATCCTTGTTTCAAGTCCCGGCTATGGCATTGAATTTTTCAGTCTGACTCTACTTATTTAAATTATATAGACCGTTAAGAAAATATTTGTAGAATCTCTTATAGAATTGGAAATTTAGGGAATAGTTAAGGGTGCGAATTCTTTATACAATACATTAAAATAAAATTATAAAATTTACTAATGCATGATGTAGGTGCATGTGCTATTACATACGGAAAATCGTTGTATGTCACCAACTATACATTAATTTATGATTCACAAATGGGCACTCATCCTGTGTCTCATCCTGTGATGTAAAACAATTGCAAAAAAACTAGGTTGGAAAGTTTCAAAAGGATATGAAGTAAGACTTACAATTAATGTCATAAAGATTCTCAAGAAAAGTTCTGTTATACATCTCTGTATAACATTTTGAGTGGAGAGCAACATGACAATACTATGGGACGTTTTTCATTTGCATTTCTGTCACCTTCCGATACAGAATTGATAAAAGAAACAGATTGAGAGACTTGGAACACTGCCTTTCGATCAGTTTAGGATATATGCTGCGGTTCAGGCAGTTAACCTTTCAGGGAAGATTATAACTCATAACCATATTAAACTACAACTTTTTGCAGTATTTATCAATCGGTGGACTGGAGCAAGAAGATTGACATTGAGTGATGAGACACAGAGTGTAGCCTTGTGCAACTGCTTCCGTTCACGCATGTGAACCTGAACTTAACAAGAAACGCACATTCTTCGCGTTTTAATGATGACAGAGGACTGCTCCTTTGGACAAGTACCAAGCAAACACATTCCAGCCAATGGCAGCGCGGAGTAAAACACCTTAGGAGGCCAGAAACATCGTTATTTTATTACCCTGAATGATAAACAATGAATCCATGTTATACAATATTTACAAAAGGCACAGTGTACAACAGTTACTTATGAGGTCAAAGGGATTACTCCATAATGAAACTTTTATATGGCAGAAATACATCTGTAAGTATTGACATGGCAAAAATCACCTGATTCCGTACATGTTTCAAAAATTCTTCTTGAAAATAAAAATCATTGGTAAGCAGTCTGATAATTCTACAATAGCAAGGGCGACCCGGGGAAAATTTTTGTCTACAAGTATCAATTTAAAATGCAAACTGGAATCAGATTGGTGCTATGCAGCTTACAAAAAGATTTCTTTTCTAACCCAGACATGTTCGATGGGCGAAATGTAAGGAAAGAAATTGCTCGTCAATCTTCGAAGAAGGTTTGTACATTCCTCCCAATATGTGGCCGGGTAAAGTCTTGCTTCAATGCGGCCTGTAAAGCAAGCTCTGCTACCACATTTAGGTATCGGTTGCTGTTAAAAGTGTCCTCAATACGTAGGAGGTGAGATTGGTTGTTGTAACCAATGGTGGCCCAAACCATCACACCTGGTATTTGTCGCCGATGTCGCTCAACAATGGAGGGCTCCAGGTTGCACTCACCACGGTACCGGCGGACACGCTGAAGCGGGGCTTATCCAAAAATACTATATTTTGCCAGTCAGCGCTCCAGTGACAATTTTCACCTGCCCATTGCAGTTATAAGGGCTTGTGGTTTCTGGAGAATGAACGCCAATCTAATGTCATATACGCAACCAGTCACACTTGCAGCGGTGACGTAGCTTTGAGGCAGAGTAGTTCAGACTTGTTGTACTAGAACTCCAGCATCGAACCAAAACTGTAGATGAAGCTATACGGTTCGTTATTGCCATGTGGGTAAGATGAAGCTCATCCCGTGGTCCCTTACCGGCTCTTCATTGAGCACGAATTTCATCTATCCGGCCCTCGCCGTGGTTGAGTGGTTAGACCTTGGCTCTCACCAAGGCGGGCCTGGATCGATCCGAGGCAACCGCAAAATGAGATTTGTGGTGGACAAAATGGAGCTGAGGTGGGCTTTCTACGAGATCTCCGGTTTCCCCTGCCATCTCATTCCATCGGTGCTCCATCTTCATCTCACGTGTCATCGGTGCCACCGCCTGCGGTGCCGTATGTACATAGTAAAACTGGGCGTTAAACGCTACACATTTCATTTCATTTATCTTGTCATGGTGTGACAAATCTATTTCCCGGAGAACGAATATTCTGCGTTTCAACTCACTTGCATTCCTTTGACGTCAACGAGGTATATTAACACTCACTTTATTGTTTCCAACTTGCCTACAGCTCTGCACTGACTATACTTGGTGCATCACTGACCTCGTCTGACCGAAACGACAGGGCTCTGTTAGGACTGCAAACCAAATCACTTATTTCTTGCACACTGTTCTACGCTTCCACCATGTTTGGGGTTGCTTGAAAATTCTTTCTTTGTGCTGCAACTTTCACAAATGGTAGTGTATAAATATGTAAACAGCTGCTGTAGTGCTGTATCGAGCAAGGAAGTTAAAAGGAACAGATATTTATATAAATAACGGCTTGATACTAATCAAAAAAGGGAGACACCATCTAGGGCAAGTTATCTCAGCTTTCATTTGCAATAAGGAAGACTGGCCAAATGGACGAATAGAAGGTGATGAAGAAGGGAAGTCTAATGAGACATGCATAGGCGTTTGTAGAAACAGGGAGAAGAATGTATTAAGGGGCAAGGGAGGGAAAACCACGTGAGTTGAGACGATGAGACTTAAAACACCGAGTGCGATGGCCCAAACGGCTTCTCTGTGGCCAGCATTCAGGAGGTCCGGGTTCCATTCCCTTGGCTGACCTACCGGACCCATGGTTTTTCTCAAGGGTTTTCTTGGGTCGCCAGGCGTATGTTGGGTTTTTTAGTTACATCCCCCGAATTTCCTATCCCTCCCTTTCACCACCATCATCATTTCATACAAATTTTCAGCTGGTGGTCTGTTTCAGTATAGAAGTGTCGGCGGGAGCCAGGGTGGGAGGGATGCCGGTAGTCCTGGACCACCAAGGAGTATAGGGATCACGCCCTCTGCATTGTCATAACTCCTTGGGATCGACCGTCCTCTGTCTCATCTCATCTCATCCTCCCTACCGGGGATGCCCCACTTGGGGCACAGATACAAGAGAACAGTCTGGTTGACGAGTCCAGTCTCCTCTGTAAAGTCCTATCCCATCTTACAGCAGTGTACAGTGGTGCCATGTGTGAAGAATGTGGAGCATCATTTCCTTAAAATAACTAGGGAAAATACGTAGGAGTGGAAGGGGTTAGTTTAAATGGCGGTATTGGGAAGCTACAATCATTGGTCAAAAATATGCAAGAATAACAAAAGTGGAAGGTGATGAAACAGGGGAGAAACTACTAAAACCTAGGCATGGTGTCAGTGCATAGAATAGATGCGGGAGAGATTTAGGTTCAAGGAGTAGGATAAGAAGGGACCATAGCAGAGTAAACAAATCAAAATATAACAATTTGAAGGTGATTGTTGTACATAGAACAATAGTACGGTTAACGGGATATGCCTATTAAATATAAAGAATTTCAAAAATCATAAGCTTTGAGGAAGCTAGAAGAACTTAGATATGGCGTAACTAAACATAGTAAATGGGGGAACTGAGCTAGGTGGAAATACTCGTTCAGAAGGGTTAGGTAAGGTTTGTGCGAGGTTAAGTCAATAAAGAGTGAGAGTTATTTATTTTATTACAGCGCACAACAAGGGCACGGATGATGTCAATGGATCCGCTCTGGTAGGAGGACAAAGCACACGCTAACTTGCACATTCGTTGTACAGGGGACGAACGAAGTAGGTCAGTTCGCCAGTCGCCTAAAGAGGAAATTTGTGCAGTTAGGCGAAGAATATGCTGCATTGAAGTTTTTGTTTCGGTTGCAGGAATGCGGCATGGATGTTTACAGGAATGTTGTAGGAGATGTGCTACAGCACTTTGATGACCCAAGGTATTTAAGGAGGGAGGGCGTGTTACAATAACATATCAAGTTGGGTGAGATGCTCAATAAACAACAATAAAGGAAACCATGATTAACACAGTTGGCATCATTGTTGATGAAGACCAACGAATAACAACCTACGGACCTGCATATACCCCATAGCATTGTTTCTTCAATTCTATATAACCACTTAAACATGAGATGTGTTTCTGCGAGGTGGGTGCTAGGATCATTAACTCCTGAATAGAAACACTGCGGGTGGAAGTTTTTTTCTTAAAATTTACGTCCTCCAACGTTAAGTCATATCGGACGATGAATGGAATGGGTGAAATGATGCCTAAATGAGTCCGGAAAATCCCGGAAAAAACCTTACCCGGACCGAGATTCGAACTTGGGACCTCTTGAATGTGAGGTAGACACGCTACCGCCACGCTACCAAGGCGGGCACGGGTGAAAGTGTGTATGGAATGCAACGTCTGGTTGAGATGCATGAGGATGCATACTTCAATTCCGTCATTACGGGTCTTTCCCTCTCTGAAGAATGAACTAGGCGGAAGCGTTTTACTACTTCGGAATTCGTCATGAAGTAAGGCTGAGGCAGCTATAAAGAAGATGACAAAATGGGATTTCCAGCACGTGGTTTTTTTCTTTTTGTAATTTACTTGCTCCAACCTTAAGTCATATCTGACGATGAATAAAATCGGTGAATGGATGCTCAAATGAGCCCGGGGTCCATGGAGCTTAGAGGTACCTAATATTCGTCTTTCATGATAAGGGAAACCCCCGGAAAAACCTTATCCAGGTAACTCCCCCGGACCGAGATTCGAACTCGGGACCTCTTGAACGTGAGGCAGACACTCTACCACCACGATACCAAGGCGGGCTTTCAGCACATGTGCCACAACTGTTAAAAGCGTTGAAGAAATTGCATTCAACTCAATGGAGAATACCTTGAAAAAGACGGCACCAATCTGGAGCAAGGCTAGTGTATTTTATGTGCGAAAAATTCTCAGTCTTTATTAACTCGCCCTCGAACTATAACAATTGAAATAACGTAAAATGAAAGTTGATAGTTGTAAATTAAAAAATACGGTATCGGTAATTAATAAGCTTAAAGTATTTAAGAAATAGTGAACTTTTTGAGAGATGAGGCAACTGGACAAAAGGAAAGAGATGCCTGTAGAATGTAAAAGAGTTAAGTAGCAGCTATGCAGTAATGTGTAGAAGAAATATGGAAAATAAATAAAGAAATGAGCTAATCAATCGACAAAAGATATTATGAGGAGAGGGATGGGGTAAAGACACGCATGTCTAATATGTATATTGCAAAGTGTGTAAGCAGGTACTGTAGTGGGCTACTGATAAGACATAAAAACAGTTATCCAGTCAGATATAGCCCATGAGGTGTTGTTGAGTCCTCAATAAGGTTCCCATTTTAATTTCAGTTATACGAGGGCTATCCAGAAAGTAGATTACGTTTTCGTCTGTTTCCGCTAGGGGCGGGGCTAGCGCGGCCATCTTGGGGTCAGAGCGTTGCGCAGCTCAGTCGGCATCTAGCCGTGCTAGTGAGAGGTTCGTGCTGTGCTCCGTTCAGATACTGTGACGGTTTGAAATGTCTGCGTTAATTGAAAATCCCGCGAGCTGCGAGGTGCGTGCAGTAATAAGGTTTCTGACTGCAAAAAACTGTAAACCGATAGAAATCTATCGGCAGCTTTGTGAAGTGTATGGGGACAACATTATCACTGAAGGTGGAGTGCGTCAGTGGGTCATCAGATTTAAAAATGGCCGAACCAATGTTCACGACGAAGATCGAGGTGGGAGACCCAGCATAGTGACTGCCGAACTTGTCGAAAAAGTCGATGCTAAAGTCCGCGAAAATCGAAGGTTCACAATAACGGAACTTTCTTTGACTTTTCCACAAATTTCGCGAAGTTTGTTGCACGAAATCATCAGCGAAAAGCTTGGTTACCACAAGTTTTGTGCAAGATGGATTCCAAAAATCTTGACAGAGGACCACAAAAATCAGCGAATGGCTGCAGCGTTGAACTTTTTGGACGTTTACCATAAGGATGGTGACTCTTTACTCGATCGCATCGTTACTGGTGAGGAAACATGGGTGAAACACGTGAACTGTGAAACGAAATTGCAATCAATGCAGTGGGGGCACACAAGTTCTCCCCCAAAACCCAAGAAATGCATGCAAACAATGTCGGCAAGGAAGATGATGGCGACTGTTTTTTGGGACAGAAAAGGTGTGATTTTGGTGGACTTCCTGGAAAGAGGCACTACAATAAACTCTCAAAGGTATTGCCAAACTCTCCAAAAACTCAGAAGAGCCATTCAAAACAAGCGCAGAGGAATGTTGAGCTCTAAGATCTTGTTGATTCACGACAACGCCCGGCCCCACACGGCAAATGTCACTCGTGAAGTTCTTGAATCTTTTAAGTGGGAGTTGTTTCCTCATCCGCCGTACAGTCCCGACCTGGCACCGAGCGACTTCCACCTATTCCCAGCAATGAAGAAGTGGCTGGCTATGCAGCGTTTTGATGACGACGCACAGCTGCAAGAAGAGGTAACGAAGTGGTTGAAGGCGCAGGCGGCCGAATTTTTCGACGAAGGAATTTCCAAGCTCGTACATCGCTACGATAAATGCCTTAATTTGAATGGAGACTATGTCGAAAAGTAGTATTTGAGTGTGGCTTTCATCTGTATATAATAAAATTTGTTTCCTATACTTTGTTTACTTTTTATTCCAAAACGTAATCTACTTTCTGGATAGCCCTCGTATGTTGGTACAGAAAATTTCGATGGAGACCCAGTTATATGAGTTACCGCCATCTCAATAGACATACACTAGTGTCCAAAAGTTAAGCATAATCCAATATTTTATTACCAAGCTACTACATCAGCGCAACTTAAGCATAATGCAATATGTTGTTACCATTGAGACACACATGACCTGAAATGTAATAGAGTGAGAAATAGTAGACAATTTTGACTTCGGGACACCATTTTACGCAAGTAGAAAATCTGATGATCTCTTCCACAATGACAATGATGATGCTGAGCGGTTAATATGGGGCGTGATGACCATTCATGGCTGTACATACCTCGCAGCGCCATGCCATGTTCTCTATAAGGTGGCTCAAGAGTTCTGTAGTTAGCAGTTCCCATACCTCACGAAGAGCATAGTGTCCTTGGTGGGGGCTGGCGGGCTTCAACTGCTCTTCTTAATGTATCTCAAACATGCTCTGTATGTTTCATATCCGGGACATCACTGGCCAGTGCATGCGCTGGATGTCTTCCCCCTTAAGATAGTGCTCCACCAGGTGGGCTATATGCGCATGTGGATTATCGTCAATTAAGATCAAGTGTGAACCAACGGCATCTGTGGAAAGTCATACATGTCTTTCCAGCACTTCGTCTTTGTAACTCTGTGCAGTCATCCGTACGTCCATTGAACATAATACCTGCCCAGACGAGTACGCCAACACCACCAAATGGGCATGTTTCCACGATGTTGGTGGGATGAAATGGGTTCCACATTCTCTCCTGATTATTGTGTGACGAGAATCATTACTCAAACTGCATCTGGACTCAATTGTGAAATGCACCTTCCTCCATTCATTCAATTTCCAATGTTAACCTTGCTGACTGCATTGTAAACGGGTCTGTACGTGTATTCCAGTGAGTGGGGCACACCCTGCTGAACTCTGGCATAGAGGTCGACTGCCCTGAGCATCCGGTATACAGTTTGCCTTGAAACTCGATCGCATGAGGCGGCTGCAAGCACAGAAGACAATTGTCTTGCAGGGATTTTCCGATGCCGTCGTGCCGTTATGCTCAAATATCGGTCCTGTTGCAGGGTTATGTTCTATGGTCGACCACGTATAGGGATGCGACAAATACCTCCTGTTTCTTGGAGCCGTCGCCAAAGTCTGGAAATGGCAGTGCGACACATTCAGGGCCCCAGAGACTGTGGTCTGTGTCTGACTTGCCTAAAGACAAGTCAAAACAGGGTCCAGTTGACGTCTTTGTGGCATGCTGGTGTTGTAAACACCTTGCAAAGCAACTAATCTATGTTAATAATGGGAGAACAATGAATGAGCCTCACACTGGGTCCTATACACTGGTATTCGTTTGCTGCTCTGGTTTTGTTGACCTTTGAAGCGTGAACCCGTTTACCTATCAGAGATCACCAGTAAGGGGAGGCACGCACTATGACAACGTTTAATGGCACCCACTCACTGTTTTCTCTCTAAGTTCTCCGTTTTTCGCATTATGCCTAACATTTGACACAAGTGTATATATACATGTATATATGACATAACTATGTCACAGATTTTTGTGCTTTACGCCCCTATAAAGAAAATAGAAAAGGATTTTAGCTACACCTGGGATTATTCTTCAGCCAGTAAGCACCTTCCATTCGACCGTGTTATCAGTGCTAAATAGGTACCAAAATTATGGCTTCAGCAAAATATATGCGCCTTCGAAAAGTAACAGACGTAAGTGCAGGGAAGAATTCGTTAACATGGACTTACTACATTTTCATCGTGCATTATCTGGTCACAAAATACTAGGTGGAGAAAATACTGACTTCTACAAATTTAATACGAGCTTGCAACGGTTGGCAACCAGCTGATGTCTGTTCTTGAGCTCTACTATATTGTTAACTATTACTGAGGTACGGCAGTTTTCGCGTGTAGGAAGTGCCACATATAAGTGACACAGGATGTCCAAGAATTATAAGTTCAGAAGGAGTAACCTACAAATATATGGCAGGCAATGTTTGTAAGACAGCCATGAAAAGCACATACTTTTAGGTGTAGTAGCGTTCGCATACTTAGGCGAATATTATAAGGATTTAATTCATTTGGAGGAATTATATAGAAATCAAATTAAACATCTCTAAAATCTGAAAATTCATAACTTCCAGTCATCTGATCATTCAGATATATTTGAAATTCAGTTTCAGATATCGCTAGTGGAAGTCCTTTCAATCATTTCATCATGGCCGAGTAGGCTAATAAGTGAGCATACTATACAGGTAGGTAGTTAGGTAGATAGGGGGTAGATGAGTGGATACGTTTATAAATAGAGGAGTAACTCGATAGGTAGGCAGTTAAGTGGGTAGATGGGTGGATAGGTTTATAAATAGAGGAATAACTCGATAGGTAGGTAGTTAAGTAGGTAGATGGGTGGTTACGTTTATAAATAGAGGAGTAACTCGGTAGGTAGGTAGTTAAGTGGGTAGATGGGTAGATAGATAATGCACGAATGGCTGCACATATGACCAGAAACGTTTTTATCAGAGTAATCTGTGCACTTCTTACGTCCTGGATGAAGTGTGTTGAACGACAGGGACACCACGTCGAAGCACTGACACGCTTGTAGTCTACATCTGTTCAATAAATATTAAAATAATACTTAAAGCAGTGACTGATTTTGTAAAATAATTATACAGAAACAGAACGCAAAACATTGCAAAGATGGTGCTAAGTCAATTACTTTGAAGAGGCATCAGCATTGGTTTTATGGAGAAAATCTGCCCTGATATGTTTTGAAACGTTAGCATGCATGAGAACTCTCAAACCTTAACTATTCAGTAATCAGCAGTTGCTTAAGTAACAATAGAAGCAGCGTTAATTTATGGAATGGCCATAAGTGACTAATTTAGTGATGAGGAAAGGTGCCAGGCTTGAATTATTAGTCCTAGGACATTAACATCATTTAAAAGACACAGCGGCCACAAACAGAGAAGTTAATTGCATTAAACAACTCAACAAGTTACTCTAGAGGAATGTAGTGTGGGCAAAGCAAGTGTGTTTTGCATTACCTTGGGCTAGAGATTTTGCAAGTGAAAGAAAACATAAAGAAGAAATAATATAGTATTACCACATTCCCACAGTTTTCCCATTTAAAAGACAGTGTGGTTTCCATTTGATTAATGTGTGAATAATGCAATATTAGTCTGCTGGATACTCTACTTCCATCCTGGATCGCCCGAGAATCTTGCACGTAATGTCACTTTCATTAATAACGTCCCACTTTCCATTTAAGACCACTGCGTTATCCCTTTCTACTAATTTGACAAGTGTAGTCTTTACTACCTTTTGGACTTCCATGCTCGAAATTCAGCACAAGTCATCGTGAAATAGCATTATTTGTCAATAAGAGTTCTCGCTATCAAGCTATTGACATTGGCGAGAGCAGTATTTAAAATCGCAATAAATATTGTCGCCAATCATTGCTTTGCTGCAGACTCGTGCGTAGGCGAACACCGAGAGAGAGAGAGAGAGAGAGAGAGAGAGAGAGAGAGAGAGAGAGAGAGAGAGAGAGAGAGAGAGAGAGAGAGAGAGAGAGAGAGAGAGAGAGAGAGAGAGAGAGAGAGAGAGAGAGAGAGAGAGAGAGAGAGAGAGAGAGAGAGAGAGAGAGAGAGAGAGAGAGAGAGAGAGAGAGAGAGAGAGAGAGAGAGAGAGAGAGAAGCGGGGAAAGAAAGAGAAAGTGCCCGAAACCACGCCCACACATTCGCGCTGAACCTTGCCTCGTTGCGTCGTGAAAGAACGCGAAGCTTCGGAAACCTTCGAGAAACAATGACTCGGTATAAATAAGCGACAACCTCTGTTAGCTACTTGTCCATGGACAGTTGCTGTGTGGACGTGTGAGCAGACGAACGTGAAGGTTGCGTTTGTGTATGTTACGTAATTATGCTGCTACAAAAGACTGCAAAGAGAGTCTTTCTACGGAAATAAAGAGTATTTTAAATTTTATCAAACAAGGCTTTTAATTCTACATTTGGTGTCAAGAGTGGGGTACGAACATGGAAGCTGAATTGACAAAGATTTTAGAGAAGATTGAAGAAATGAAGACGGCTAATGACAATCTCACCGCCGAGATGGAAGAAATGAAGACGGCTAATGACAACCTCACCGCCGAGATGGAAGAAATGAAGACGGCTAATGACAATCTCACCGCAGAGATGGAAGAAATGAAGACGGCTAATGACAATGTCACAGCCGAGATGGAAGAAATGAAGACAACCAATGAGTCCCTCGCTGCGAAGACGGAAGCAGCAAATCACATCCTCGCCGCGTCGATGACTGCAATGAAGGTCGAAATAACCACGAAAACGAAACGAAAGCATGGCCGCGGAAATGAAAGCCGAATTAACCGATATGAAGGCTGCAAACGAGGCCCTGATCGTTAAGTTTGAAGAGCAGTTAACCGGCGTGAAAGAGGACGTCAAGGAGCTGGGCAAGCGGATGGGTCAAATAGACGAGCGCGTCGAAGACCTGGCGAATCGCGTTAACGACCTAGAGGGAAAGGCCAACAACAACACCAAATCCCTGAACGCCATGGTGGAGGACATCCTCGGCAAAAGATTAAAGGATTTGAAGGCCCAAGGCCCAAGCATCTGCGCGCGTTAAACCACCAAAGTACGACGGCACGTCTACTTTCGAAGTCTTGCGCCGCCAATTCAACACAGTGGCCAAGCACACAAGTGGTCACCAGAGGAATAGGCAACACAACTAATAGCCAGCATCCAGGGTCGGGCCGCAGAAGTGCTGAACGCATTCAGACAGCGGCGGCACCCAAGGGCATCTGAGAGGCCCTGAAAAACCGCTTTGGAAGCCATCGCTTAGCCGCATCATACCGCAGCCAACTGAGGTCACGGACGCTGCAGGAGTTCGCCCTGGCAATTGAACAGCTGGCCAGGAAAGCCTTGGTTGACCTCCCACACGAATTCGTATTGCGAGAAACCTCCTACACATTCGTTGATGGGGTACGAGACGTCGAGATACGTCAGCGCCTAATGCTCGGCAACTACAAGACCTCCCACGAGGCGCTAATGGCCGCAATAAGGATGAAGGCAGCCAAGGTGACGGCTACCCTCACCTCGAGAACAAGGAGTATCCGCTACAATGGGGACCGAAGACCAGCGGGTGAACCTCGGCGAAGAAATAGTGGCGTGTGTTGGTGTGTGGAAAGCCGGGACACCTGGAGAGAGACTGTACACACCAGGAAGAGCAGCCGGAAAATTGCGTATGGCCCGGCATTGCAAGGGGCACCTCGGCGCCATCACCACCATCCCCTCGAGTGATAATGCGCGCCGTGAGCCGGCGTATGGATGACAGCCTCATCGCAGAGGGTTATGTGAAGGGGAGGCGCAGCCGCCTGCTAGTGGACACTGGGACAGCCGTGACAATCATCAGACCTGACATAGCCAGGGGTTTGCCGTCGAGAAAACCGAGCCGACATTACCAGCTGGTTACAGCATCAGACGACACCCTCAAAGTTATGCCCTTTAGACTCTGCGACGCACCAGCTACCTTTCAAGGTCTCATGGAGTCAGTAATGAGAGGATTGACTTAATGCGCCTGCCTGCTGTACCTGGACGACATCATTATCGTCGGCAAGACCTATGAAGACCATCTCGACGACCTGAGCAAGGTGTTACATTGACTGCAGGCATCCAAATTGAAGCTGAACGCAAGGAAGTGCCAGCTCTTCCGCAAGGAAGTCAACTACTTGAGCCACATAGGCTCACCAACCGGAATAGCCACAGACCAGGAGAAGACATATGCCGTGTACATGTAGGATTAAATTATGCATATATCAAGGCTATGATTTTCAAGTGCCCGTGTCTACCTGATAGTTATTTCTCTCAAGAGTGATAGACCTAATGAATATTGACCTCAACTGTCTATTTGTTCGTTATCTGAGGCTCTTCCTCTTGGATATATTGTTGGTTCTGCCATATTGGCCTACACAATCCCGCAGACGTTCGATGCATCCTGGTTCTTTGCGTCAACTACCAGGGCACCTCTTATTTATTTTCTTTATACCGTTACGGAGCTGGACTACACTAATCGGGAAGCCTATGGATAGCGAATGTATAAGCAATTAAGTGAATTCACTGCCAAATAAATTTAGCAACATTTTATAAGGAATCATTTGAAAATGCTACCTGCTGCAGAAATAGGATTATCACTCCCGTGTGTTTTAAAGACGTTTGTGTTTGTGTTTTTGCGGCGTATTTCCGACTAAAGTCTATCTTAGGAAGTGCAAACCTAAAAAATGCTCAAAACTTAATTCTATATTTGATAATATTCTCATATTACTTGTTGACCTATCCGGTGTTGGAAAAAAGACAAAGTGGAAAGATAAATGCAGACAATTTAGGGACCAAATGTAAACGCCGTGTAAAAAAAGGCCCAAGAGTACATCGATGAGGACTGTATCGGCCATAAAGATGAACCATTCTTTGTTTACATAAAGCCAACTATTTTCCCAGTTTGAATCATATACACGGAGCTTGGAGGGAGGTGGACGGAGTTGAAGGCATCATGAAGGTAACGCAATGTATTAACATCTTTCAAGATCCAAAACAGTAAAAACAATGTAGGACAAAAGTTAGTAATGGAAAAGTTCGACATAATGATAGTGAGCTTTTGTTTATGGACGCTTTATAGCCGATGTGTTATTCAGCAGCCATTTCTGTTTTGGACATTAAAGCACTGTTCACTTTGGATCCGAGGCCTCTTTATAGGGACTAATGTTCATTTAAGCCCTAAATCTGGGACACGGGGACCCCAGCTTCCCTGCCCTTCCGAAGGTATCCATGCTATAGACTTTTACGTACCGAAAGATAACTTGGACTCAGGAACATTAGGCAGTCTTTGATGCCCAATATGGAATGGGACGCTGAAAGACACAGCAGATAAAGTGCGTCCATAAAAGACACCCAATTATCACCATAAAATATTTTTGTGGTATTTCAACTTGCTTCCCAAATTGCTAATAATGTTATGATGGAGCCTTCTATGGGTATCATGCAAAATCAGAACAGCTCTTTCTAACTGGCCTTTTGTCACTCAGCTTCAGAGCTGCTTATGCAATACTACGGTCCCACCAACTTTGTTTGCAAATCCAGTTTTGGCTAATAGTTACGATGCAGCCTTAATTCAAAGCAAATTCATTACAACTCCAGATGTTACTGCTATTAAAGAATCTAACATTGAAGGTCTGATGCACAGAAAGCGGCCATAAATAGTTTACTCTTGAACTATATAATAACACTTTTACTACATCTGTCCACTGATGTTATAAATTTTAGATTAAAGTTATAGTTCCAAATGTAATAAAGCAAAACCCTTACCGCATTGCATAAAATAAAAAGGAAATACATTTACTGCAAATTAGCAGAAAACTTAACGTTCCGGAAGCTAAACTCTAGCAGTGTGTTGTGTCTGTAGATGGAGAGCAGCAGATGTCGGAGTAGGTGATGGCTGTTGCATGAGGAGTTTTCGGTACGTTGGGAACAGAGGGAGGTCGGCGATCCCCAGAAGACATGTGTTGCGCAAGCGGTCATCTGTAAGACGTGGAAGGGGAATGTCAATTAACAAGTGGGCGAGCCGGGAGGAATCGAAGAGGAGTGCGCGCGATGATTTGCACATGTGAGTCATATCCCTGAGTGACACTGTGTGCCTTGGACAGGAATCTGCAGAACAGTATCTTTATGAAAAGCATTAACGGATAATGCTGGTATCACCTACAACAGTGTCCGGGATCAAAAATAATGTGGCGAAGGAAACCTGCTTGGCCCTAAGGAACTGTGACAACATCGACCGTCACTATGCCTGTGCAAAGGCAAGGCTGGCTGGGGTGACTTTGGAGCGGAACGGGGTAAATGTGTGGGGATTCATCGCGAAGGTAGCTGAGGACGTGACACGTGGTCTGAATGCTCTCTGGAAACAGTATGGGACCATTGACGTCAGCAGGAACGTCC
The DNA here is from genome assembly GCA_030765055.1 of Mantis religiosa. NCBI lineage: Eukaryota > Metazoa > Arthropoda > Insecta > Mantodea > Mantidae > Mantis > Mantis religiosa. The sequence continues at coordinate 4,354,425 of JAUKNK010000090.1, read as the reverse complement.
TGTTAGTTGCACGAGAAACGACAACCCTTCGAAGTCCTAACGACTAAACGCACATCAACCGAATAATTTTACATTTACGTGACTAGAAGGCAAAAAAACATAGAGCTTTCTATAACAGTTTAGTAAAAGCTGTGCTTCACAGGCGGCGCCAGGTTAATAGGTTGCACTACTCAGCTCCCACCAAGGCGTACTGTTTCTATCCCAGGTGACCGCATGGTGAGACTTGCTGTGGACAACACGGTTAGACACTACCAAAAAGATGTCCACACTAATTTCAGCAAATTCGACATAGCCGGCTTTGCTTCTGAAACCTACCTTACACGCACAGTTTACAGGAAATGCTGTGTAGCGATACAAGGAGACTATGCTGAAAAACGCCGAGTACTATTTGGACGTGTTACAGAGATGGGAGCATTGCTGGGAGAAGTGTGTAGAGTTACAAGGAGGCTATGTTGAAAACGCCGAGTACTATTTGGACGTGTTACAGAGATGGGAACATCGCTGGGAGAAGTGTGTGGAGTTACAAGGAGACTATGTTGAAAACGCCGAGTACTATTTGGACGTGTTACAGAGATGGGAGCATTGCTGGGAGAAGTGTGTAGAGTTACAAGGAGACTATGTTGAAAACGTCGAGTACTATTTGGACGTGTTACAGAGATGGGAACATCGCTGGGAGAAGTGTGTAGAGTTACAAGGAGACTATGTTGAAAAACGCCGAGTACTATTTGGACGTGTTACAGAGATGGGAACATTGCTGGGAGAAGTGTGTAGAGTTACAAGGAGACTATGTTGATAAACGCCGAGTACTATTTGGACGGGTTACAGAGATGAGAACATCGCTGGGAGAAGTGTGTAGAGTTACAAGGAGGCTATGTTGAAAAACGCCGAGTACTATTTGGCGGTGTTACAGAGATGGGAGCAGCGCTGGGAGAAGTGTGTAGAGTTACAAGGAGACTATGTTGAAAAACGCCGAGTACTATTTGGACGTGTTACAGAGATGGGAACATCGCTGGGAGAAGTGTGTAGAGTTACAAGGAGGCTATGTTGAAAAACGCCGAGTACTATTTGGACGTGTTACAGAGATGGGAACATCGCTGGGAGAAGTGTATAGAGTTACAAAGAGACTATGTTGAAAAACGCCGAGTACTATTTGGACGTGTTACAGAGATGGGAACATTGCTGGGAGAAGTGTGTAGAGTTACAAGGAGACTATGTTGAAAAACGCCGAGTACTATTTGGACGTGTTACATAGATGGGAACATTGCTGGGAAAAGTGTGTAGAGTTACAAGGAGACTGTGTTGAAAAACGCCGAGTAATATTTGGACGTGTTACAGAGATGGGAACATTGCTGGGAGAAGTGTGTAGAGTTACAAGGAGACTATGTTGAAAAACGCCGAGTGCTATTTGGACGTGTTACAGAGATGGGAGCATCGCTGGGAGAAGTGTGTAGAGTTACAAGGAGACTATGTTGAAAAACGCCGAGTACTATTTGGACGTGTTACAGAGATGGGAGCATCGCTGGTAGAAGTGTGTAGAGTTACAAGGAGACTATGTTGAAAAACGCCGAGTACTATTTGGACGTCTTACAGAGATGGGAGCAGCGCTGGGAGAAGTGTGTAGAGTTACAAGGAGGCTATGTTGAAAAACGCCGAGTACTATTTGGACGTGTTACAGAGATGGGAGCAGCGCTGGGAGAAGTGTGTAGAGTTAGAAGGAGACTATGTTGAAAAACGCCGAGTACTATTTGGACGTGTTACAGAGATGGGAGCATCGCTGGGAGAAGTGTATAGAGTTACAAAGAGACTATGTTGAAAAACGCCGAGTACTATTTAGACGTGTTACAGAGATGGGAACATCGCTGGGAGAAGTGTGTACAGTTACAAGTAGACTATGTTGAAAAACGCCGAGTACTATTTGGACGTGTTAAGAGATGGGAACATTGCTGGGAGAAGTGTGTAGAGTTACAAGCGGACTATGTTGAAAAACACCGAGTACTATTTGGACGGGTTACAGAGATAGGAACATCGCTGGGAGAAGTGTGTAGAGTTACAAGGAGACTATGTTGAAAAACGCCGAGTTCTATTTAGACGTGTTACAGAGATAGGAACATCGCTGGTAGAAGTGTGTAGCGATACAAGGAGGCTATGCTGAAAAACGCCATGTACTATTTGGACGGGTTACAGAGATAGGAACATCGCTGGGAGAAGTGTGTACAGTTACAAGTAGACTATGTTGAAAAACGCCGAGTACTATTTAGACGTGTTACAGAGATAGGAACATCGCTGGTAGAAGTGTGTAGCGATACAAGGAGACTATGCTGAAAAACGCCGAGTACTATTTAGACGTGTTACAGAGATAGGAACATCGCTGGTAGAAGTGTGTAGAGTTACACGGAGACTATGTTGAAAAACGCCGAGTACTATTTGGACGTGTTACAGAGATGGGAACATTGCTGGGAGAAGTGTGTAGAGTTACAAGGGGACTATGTTGAAAAACACCGAGTACTATTTGGACGGGTTACAGAGATAGGAACATCGCTGGGAGAAGTGTGTAGAGTTACAAGGAGACTATGTTGTAAAACGCCGAGTACTATTTGGACGGGTTACAGAGATGGGAACATCGCTGGGAGAAGTGTGTAGAGTTACAAGGAGACTATGTTGTAAAACGCCGAGTACTATTTGGACGGGTTACAGAGATGGGAACATCGCTGGCAGAAGTGTGTAGAGTTACAAGGAGACTATGTTGAAAAACGCCGAGTACTATTTGGACGTGTTACAGAGATGGGAACATCACTGGGAGAAGTGTGTAGAGTTACAAGGAGACTATGTTGAAAAACACCGAGTACTATTTGGACGGGTTACAGAGATGAGAACATCGCTGGTAGAAGTGTGTAGAGTTACAAGTAGACTATGTTGAAAAACGCCGAGTACTATTTGGACGGGTTACAGAGATGGGAACATCGCTGGGAGAAGTGTGTACAGTTACAAGGAGACTATGTTGAAAAACGCTGAGTACTATTTGGACGTGTTACAGAGATGGGAGCATCGCTGGTAGAAGTGTGTAGAGTTACAAGGAGACTATGTTGAAAAACGCCGAGTACTATTTGGACGTGTTACAGAGATGGGAGCATCACGTGGAGAAGTGTTTACAGTTACAAGGAGACTATGCTGAAAAACGCCGAGTACTATTTGGACGTGTTACAGAGATGGGAACATCGCTGGGAGAAGTGTGTACAGTTACAAGGAGACTATGTTGAAAAACGCCGAGTACTATTTGGACGGGTTACAGAGATGGGAGCATCGCTGGTAGAAGTGTGTAGAGTTACAAGGAGACTATGTTGAAAAACGCTGAGTACTATTTGGACGTGTTACAGAGATGGGAGCAGCGCTGGGAGAAGTGTGTAGAGATACAAGGAGGCTATGTTGAAAGACGCCGAGTACTATTTGGACGTGTTACAGAGATGGGAACATCGCTGGGAGAAGTGTGTAGAGTTAGAAGGAGACTATGTTGAAAAACGCCGAGTACTATTTGGACGTGTTACAGAGATGGGAGCATCGCTGGGAGAAGTGTATAGAGTTACAAAGAGACTATGTTGAAAAACGCCGAGTACTATTTAGACGTGTTACAGAGATGGGAACATCGCTGGGAGAAGTGTGTACAGTTACAAGTAGACTATGTTGAAAAACGCCGAGTACTATTTAGACGTGTTACAGAGATGGGAACATTGCTGGGAGAAGTGTGTAGAGTTACAAGGAGACTATGTTGTAAAACGCCGAGTACTATTTGGACGGGTTACAGAGATGGGAACATCGCTGGCAGAAGTGTGTAGAGTTAAAAGGAGACTATGTTGAAAAACGTCGAGTACTATTTGGACGTGTTACAGAGATGGGAACATCACTGGGAGAAGTGTGTAGAGTTACAAGGAGACTATGTTGAAAAACACCGAGTACTATTTGGACGGGTTACAGAGATGAGAACATCGCTGGTAGAAGTGTGTAGAGTTACAAGTAGACTATGTTGAAAAACGCCGAGTACTATTTGGACGGGTTACAGAGATGGGAACATCGCTGGGAGAAGTGTGTACAGTTACAAGGAGACTATGTTGAAAAACGCCGAGTACTATTTGAACGGGTTACAGAGATAGGAACATCGCTGGGAGAAGTGTGTAGAGTTACAAAGAGACTATGTTGTAAAACGCCGAGTACTATTTGGACGGGTTACAGAGATGGGAACATCGCTGGGAGAAGTGTGTAGAGTTACAAGGAGGCTATGTTGAAAAACGCCGAGTACTATTTGGACGGGTTACAGAGATGGGAACATCGCTGGGAGAAGTGTGTAGAGTTACAAGGAGTCTATGTTGAAAAACACCGAGTACTATTTGGACGGGTTACAGAGATGGGAGCATCCCTGGGAGAAGTGTGTAGAGTTACAAGGAGGCTATGTTGAAAAACGCCGAGTACTATTTGGACGGGTTACAGAGATGGGAACATCGCTGGGAGAAGTGTATAGAGTTACAAAGAGACTATGTTGAAAAACACCGAGTACTATTTGGACGTGTTACAGAGATGGGAGCAGCGCTGGGAGAAGTGTGTAGAGTTACAAGGAGGCTATGTTGAAAAACGCCGAGTACTATTTGGACGGGTTACAGAGATAGGAACATCGCTGGGAGAAGTGTGTAGAGTTACAAGGAGACTATGTTGTAAAACGCCGAGTACTATTTGGACGGGTTACAGAGATGGGAACATCGTTGGGAGAAGTGTGTAGAGTTACAAGGAGACTATGTTGAAAAACGCCAAGTACTATTTGGACGAGCTACAGAGATGGGAACATCACTAGTAGAAGTGTGTACAGTTACAAGGAGACTATGTTGAAAAACGCCGAGTACTATTTGGACGGGTTACAGAGATGGGAACATCGCTGGAAGAAGTGTGTGGAGTTACAAGGAGGCTATGTTGAAAAACGCCGAGTACTATTTGGACGTGTTACAGATATGGAAACATCGCTGGGAGAAGTGTGTAGAGTTACAAGGAGGCTATGTTGAAAAACGCCGAACACTATTTGGACATGTTACAGAGATGGGAACCTTGCTGGGAGAAGTGTGTAGAGTTACAAGGAGGCTATGTTGAAAAACGCCGAGTACTATTTGGACGGGTTACAGAGATGGGAACATCGCTGGGAGAAGTGTGTAAAGTTACCAGGAGACTATGTTGAAAAACGCCGAGTACTACTTGGACGGGTTACAGAGATGAGAACATCGCTGGGAGAAGTGTGTAGAGTTACAAGGAGGCTATGTTGAAAAACGCCGAGTACTATTTGGACGGGTTACAGAGATGGGAACATCGCTGGGAGAAGTGTGTAGAGTTACCAGGAGACTATGTTGAAAAATGCCGAGTACTACTTGGACGGGTTACAGAGATGAGAACATCGCTGGGAGAAGTGTGTAGAGTTACCAGGAGACTATGTTGAAAAACGCCGAGTACTACTTGGACGGGTTACAGAGATCGGAGCATCGCAGGGAGAAGTGTGTAGAGTTACCAGGAGACTATGTTGAAAAACGCCGAGTACTATTTGGACGGGTTACAGAGATGGGAGCGTCGCTGGGAGAAGTGTGTAGAGTTACAAGGAGACAATGTTGAAAAACGCCGAGTACTACTTGGACGGGTTACAGAGATCGGAGCATCGCAGGGAGAAGTGTGTAGAGTTACCAGGAGACTATGTTGAAAAACGCCGAGTACTATTTGGACGGGTTACAGAGATGGGAACAGCGCTGGGAGAAGTGTGTAGAGTTACAGTGAGACTATGTTGAAAAACGCCGAGTACTATTTGGACGAGTTACAGAGATGGGAACATCGCTGGGAGAAGTGTGTAGGGTTACAAGGAGACTACGTTGAAAAAGGCCGAGTACTATTTGGACGTGTTACAAGGATGCGAAAATTACTGGGAGAAACGTGTAGATTTACAAGTAGACTATGTTAAAAACGCCGGGTACTATTTGGCCGGGATACAGAGATGCGAACTTCGCTGGGGGGATGTGTCCAGAATTAAAAGGAGAAGTGTGTAAGGTTACAAGGTTACTATATTGAAAAAAACCGAGTACTACTTGGACGGGATACAGATAGCAGCATCGCTGGGAGAAGTGTGTAGAGTTACAAGGAGACTATGTTGAAAAACGCCGAGTACTATTTGGACGGGTTACAGAGATGGGACTTTCGCTGGCAGAAGTGTGTAGAGTTACAAGGAGACTATGTTGAAAGACGCCGAGTACTATTTGGACGTGTTACAGAGATGAGAACATCGCTGGGAGAAGTGTGTAGAGTTACAAGGAGACTGTGTTGAAAAACGCCGAGTACTATTTGGACGTGTTACAGAGATGGGAGCATCGCTGGGAGAAGTGTGTAGAGTTACAAGGAGACTGTGTTGAAAAACGCCGAGTACTATTTGGACGTGTTACAGAGATGGGAGCATCGCGTGGAGAAGTGTGTAGAGTTACAAGGAGACTGTGTTGAAAAACGCCGAGTACTATTTGGACGTGTTACAGAGATGGGAGCATCGCTGGCAGAAGTGTGTGGATTTACAAGGAGACTATGTTGAAAAACGCCGAGTACTATTTGGACGTGTTACAGAGATGGGAGCATCGCGTGGAGAAGTGTGTAGAGTTACAAGGAGACTGTGTTGAAAAACGCCGAGTACTATTTGGACGTGTTACAGAGATGGGAGCATCGCGTGGAGAAGTGTGTAGAGTTACAAGGAGACTGTGTTGAAAAACGCCGAGTACTATTTGGACGTGTTACAGAGATGGGAGCATCGCTGGCAGAAGTGTGTAGAGTTAGAAGGGGACTGTGTTGAAAAACGCCGAGTACTATTTGGACGGGTTACAGAGATGGGAACATCGCTGGGAGAAGTGTGTAGAGTTACAAGGAGACTATGCTAAAAAACACTTACTACTATTTGGACGGGTTACAGAGATGAGAGCATCGCTGGGAGAAGTGTGTAGAGTTAGAAGGAGACTGTGTTGAAAAACGCCGAGTACTATTTGGACGGATTATAGAGATGGGAGCATCGCTGGGAGAAGTGTGTAAAGTTACAAGGAGACTATGTTGAAAAAACGCCAAGTACTAATTGGATGGGTTACAGAAATGGGAGCATCGCTGGGAGAGGTGTGTAGAGTTACAAGGAGACTATGTTGAAAAACGCCGAGTACTATTTGGACGGGTTACAGAGATGAGAGCATCGCTGGGAGAAGTGTGTAGAGTTACAAGGAGACTGTTTTGAAAAACGCCGAGTACTATTTGAACGGGTTACAGAGATGGGAGCATCGCTGGGAGAAGTGTGTAGAGTTACAAGGAGACTATGTTGAAAAACGCCGAGTACTATTTGGATGGGTTACAGAGATGGGAGCATCGCTGGGAGAAGTGTGTATAGTTACAAGGAGACTATGTTGAAAAACGCCAAGTACTATTTGGATGGGTTACAGAGATGGGAGCATCGTTAGGAGAAGTGTGTAGAGTTACAAGGAGACTATGTTGAAAAACGCCGAGTACTATTTGGATGGGTTACAGAGATGGGAGCATCGCTGGGAGAAGTGTGTATAGTTACAAGGAGACTATGTTGAAAAACGCCAAGTACTATTTGGATGGGTTACAGAGATGGGAGCATCGTTGGGAGAAGTGTGTAGAGTTACAAGGAGACTAGGTTAAAAAACGCCGAGTACTATTTGGATGGGTTACAGAGATGGGAGAATCGCTGGGAGAAGTGTGTATAGTTACAAGGAGACTATGTTGAAAGACGCCAAGTACTATTTGGATGGGTTGCAGAGATGGGAGCATCGTTGGGAGAAGTGTGTAGAGTTACAAGGAGACTATGTTGAAAAACGCCAAGTTCTATTTGGATGGGTTGCAGAGATGGGAGCATCGTTGGGAGAAGTGAGTACAGTTACAAGGAGACTATGTTGAAAGACGCCGAGTACTATTTGGACGGGTTACAGAGATGGGAGCATCGCTGGGAAAAGTGTATAGAGTTACAAAGAAACTATGTGGAAAGATAGGAAAATAATTTCTGAAAAAGTGTCTTGTATCATATTAGGTCGGCAACTCTTTGGACCAGCTAAGTACTGCCTTGTGTCGACGACAATTATTGGGAAGCAATTAAAATTTATGAACTCTTTACTGTTTACAAATCCACGTAATCGTCCTGTTGTGCGCGGAAAGATTACTCTCTTTGAACTTGCTTTCGAGTCTTCTCATTTCAATCTAATTAATACCTATATGCAGGAGAGGGTATGTAACCAATAAGAGTAGAATATAAATCTAATATATATAGATATATATGTTGTCACCCGAGCCCTATGGACTGGGCGAGCAGCAGACGGGTCAGTGTTCACCCCGCCCCCTCGTTTGTCTTATAGCGTTAAGAAGGGATGGCTGGGACAAAAAACATCACTGCGCCGTCTCTTTCTGTTCCACCTGTGTTCTCGAACTTACAGGAATTTCCTCTAATCTAGAACCCTCCGATCGACCCGCTGGCCCTATATAAGCAGCACGTCGGGCAAGAGGAGTCAGTCAGTTCTTGGTGTAAGAATGCAGTGCTAGTGTACGACGAGAAGACTGCGTAAGAGCATCGGAAGATTGTACGTAATTACGAGTGCAAGTGAAATTGTAACGGACGAACTGGTGAATCGTAATTGTGTGCATTACGTAATTCTGTGTAATTGGCAAGTGTTTAACTGTAAGTCGGTGGAAATAAAGAACATTTTTGAGTGGTGAAATTGAACTTTTCATTTCACGAACCCACAAAGTCACAATATATATATATAAAGTTACCAAAATTAGAAGAAAATTCCTTCCTCCTATAAGGTGGACTGTGCTCTGGGAGTTCAAACGTTGCTGGTTTCTTCCAGTAGTATATGGTATGGTATGGTTTCCTATGGTATATAAGTTAGCGATGTCCACCGACATAACACTCCTCATTATAATTAGATGTAAGCGACTTACATCAGCATTATGGAACATAATATTATTAACTGGAATGCTATGCTTGTTATCATGGGTTTTGAATATATGGCGTAAGGGTCCACCAGGCCTCTCTTTCTTCATATAAAACTAATGCGTATATTTTACACTTTACAGTATCGTTGCTGTAGAGTTAAAGAATTTAAGCTAACAAAATGATACGAAAATACGTCTAGCACTCTGAAAGTGTTTTGTGCTGGCTTGCGTTAGCATTAGCTACAGTCACTGAAATGCTGCCAGCAGTACCAGAAAGCGAAGAATATATTTTAGATAATTTTGCCAAACAGTGATTGCACAATTAGGTATTTTTCTTGGATTGAAATGCGCCGGGGACTATAGCTGACAATTTTTTTTTTTTTGGTTTCACAAATGAACAATTTGAAGCCACGAAGAAAGCACAGGAGAAAAGCCTATTTAAAACTGGATGAAATAATAATACAGCCTTTACACAGGCTCTGAGAGCCAAAATATATAAATGTCGTTTTGAAGACAAATATGTACAGTGCGTCCGTAAAGTCATGGTGCAGTTTTGATGGGGCGCAGGAAAACAGCGAAAGAAGATAGAAAGGTGAAATGTTCACCAAACAAACTAAAACATCCTAAAGTTTTCTACGTATTCGGTGCAGCTCGACGTGGGCTGCATTTGTTGCACTACAAACCTCTAAACAACATTCAAGTTATGCCCACACATGGTTAAGGAGGTCTGGTGTGACAATGTGAACGACGTCTGTGATTCTCTCTTTTAAACGATTAATGCTATGGCGAAATGTCTAGCAACATAAAATATGACCTCATCGCGAAACATAATCTTCTGCAGAAATTGGTTATCATAGTCGATCTCATTAAGCATATCTGTAGCAAACGTGAATCCGTCGGTTTGATAGCTTAAAACAGCTGCAGTTTGTAACCCGTTAAACGTATAGCTTTCTTTAGCACCTTATGAACTGTCGTCTTGCTTAGGTGTAATTGACCAGCACACTCACGAACTGGTTTTTAGGGCTCCTTTGCCTCTACAGACTCGTCACTGACAGATGACCTACCAGAACAGAGTTTGTCCGACAAACTGCCGGTATCCTTCAACTGCTTATCCCACCGTTTAATGTTATCAGTATGTGCTGGCTGTTACTTGCACTTTGGTCACGGATTCGAATTTACCAAAGCACAGAACACACTGAATTACAACATGCTATATGTTTTATGCGCAACATACTATAAAACCTTGGTCATACACCAGTAAACAAAATGACTATAAACTTAGCAGATCAGGTTTCTATCACTTATAGAAATTCTCTATTCACGAACATCTGATATAAAAATAATGATTAATAACAATAAGAAGAGTTCAAAATCACAGAGAGATCCTTGGGCAATAAAAAACTGATATATTTAAATCAGATTTTTTCAGTACATAAGGAGCAAAATGAGCCGACGATCCTTACTTTTTGTGGAAAGGGGAAGACAGTAGATGAGCTGTTAGCAACATACCGTCAGGTTAGTTCACCAGGAAATAAAGGTAGTTACGTGCTAGAGAATTTGAGAAGGGATTCAGAGGCAAATAACATGCGATCCCATAATTACATTCGTGTTATTCGCCGTGTATTTGAGAACATGTGAAAGATTACTGTATTTGCTACAGGTATTACGTCAGGCTTGATGGAAGGTTGGTTGGCAAAGTCCATGTTGCTGCTGTACACCTGCTTGTTAAGAGTCTTCACCTTGAAGTTTTGAAATACGTTACCCAGGGGTCCTGAGTAACCTTGTGGAGCTCTTTGAGATGGTGATGGAACTCTCAGTCTTAGATGAACTTCGTATCAAATTTTGAAGCGTTTGAAGTAGTTGATCTGTGTGAGTTCTGAATTCTCGGTTGTGCAATTGAACACGGCAAGTTATTCATGTAATGTTGCACTAATATTTGTAAAGTGATTCTATTTCTTTGACAGTGTGGTGACTATTATTCAGGGCTTGGAAATCAAGACCTTCATCGCCCCCTGAAGTGAAAATATACTTTAGGTATGTACCTAATCCGTCGTACTCAAGGCTGCACTTCGCCGCCTGGTTTCGGGTTGTTAATGCGGTGCCATCTGTCACCTAATTATCGGAAGGCCCGACCAGCTAGCAGCCGGGTAGGCGACAAGAGGCATTCAGGCCACGCCTACCCATTTATCTTGTAGCACCAACGAGGGGGATGGTTGGAAAAACATCACTAACCATCTCTCTCCCCCTCCGTGGCGTCTGGAACAGTCGGGAAGATTAACTGAACCGCGAGACTTCCAGAAACGGCGATCTTCCCTATATAAGGTCTGTAGTGGACGAGTCAGTCAGTCCTTCACGAGTAGCCGTGAGGAGCGCCGTGGTAGTGAACGGACTGGAAGACTGTGTACGTACATCGGAGGAGTTGTACGTAATTGCGAGTGCAGAGTGGACCTGTGACAGACGAACTGGTGAATTGTAATTGTGTGCGCTACGTAATTCTATGTAATCGGCATGTGTTCCAACTGTAATTCGGTGGAAATAAAGAACATTTTGAGTTTTTTAATTTGGACTTTTAATTTCACGAACCCACAAAGTCACAACTGGTGTCAGGAGTGGGATATTACCACCATGGAATGACATTGGAAAAGATCCTGGAGAAGATGATGGAAATGAAAGCCGAACTGACCTCGGAAATGAAAGCGGCAAATAACAGTCTGGCCACGGAACTAACAACGAATACGGAGACGGCAAATAAAAACCTCACAGCGGAACTGAAAGAAACAAAGACGGTGAATGACAACCTCGCTGCGAAGACGGAAGCTGCAAACAGCAACCTGACAGTGGAACTGAACGAAATAAAGACCGAATTGACCATGGAAATTAAAGCGGCGAACGGGGTTCTCGCCACCAAATTTGAAGAACGGTTGGCTGGCGTGAGGTATGACGTGACGGAGCTGGGCAAGCGGATGGGCCAAGTGGACGAGCACGTCTGTGACCTGGCGAACCACTTCAATGACCTAGAGGAAAAGGCCGACATAAACGCCAAGTCTCTGAACGCCATCGTGGAAGGCGTCGAAGACCTTACTAACCGCGTTAACAACCTGGAAGGAAAGGCCGACAGCAGCGTCAACTCCCTGAACGCCATGGTGGAGGACGTCATCGGCAGGAGGTTAAAGGACTTGAAGGCCGACGCGCCGGGACGCGACACAACATCTGCACGCGTCAAACCACCTAAATACGACGACGCGACAACTTTCGAAGTCTTCCGCCGCCAGTTCGACGCAGTGGCCAAGCACAACAAATGGTCACCAGAGAAAGAGGCCACACAGTTAATAGCCAGCCTCCAGGGACGGGCCGCGGAAGTCCTGAACGCAGTACAGATAACGGCGGCGCCCAAGGATATCTGTGAGGCCCTGTAGAATCGTTTGGAAACCACCGCTTAGCCGCAGCGTACCGTAGCCAGCTAAAGGCAAGGTCACAGCATCCAGGGAAGACGCTGCAGGAGTTCGCCCTGGCAGTTGAGCAACTGGCAAGAAAGGCCTTAGTCTATCTACCACCAGAGTTCGTATCCCGGGAAGCTGCCTATACATTCGCTGACGGGGTACGAGACACGGAGATTCGTCAGCGCCTAATGCTCGACGATCACAAAACCACCCAGGAGGCGCTAACGGTGTCATGAAGGATGGAGGCGCCCAAGGTGACGGCTACACCGACGTCAAGAACGAGGAGTGTCGGCTACACTGGAGACAGAAGGCCAGCCGAAGGACACCGGCGAAGACCTAGTGGCCTGTTTTGGGGATGTGGACAGCTGGGACATCTAGAGAGAGACTGCCGACACCAGTAAGAGCAGCCGGAAGAACGAGTAAGGCCCGGCGTTGGGAGGAGCACCTCGGCTTCGTCCACATCATCCCCTCGAGTGACACTGCGCGCCGTCACCTGGCGGATGGATGACAGCCTCATCGCGGATGGTTGGGTGAGAGGGAAACCGTGCCGCGTTCTTGTTGATACCGAGGCAGCCGTGACCATCATCAGACTCGACATAGCCAAGGGTTTGCCATCCAGGAAGCCGAGCCGAACATACCAGCTGATGACGGCATCGGGCGGCATCTTGCCTGTGGAGAAGGGGGCTCTGCTGAAGGCGACCTTGGGACGGAGTGCCATGCGTCTGTGCGTGTTCGTCGCGAAGGTGGCTGAGGAGGGGATTATGGGACTGGATGCCCTCAGGATCTACGAGGCGACGGTCGACGTCGGCAGGAAGGTCCTGCGGCTCAACGGAGAAGAGGTTATACTCCGTCAACCCGAAGAGCGCCTTGGAATCTGCAGGGTTATCTTGAACGAGGACGGGGTTGTCCCCGAGAGGAGCGAGGTTGTGGTGACGGCGCGACTGGAAGGCCAGAGAAGCAGGAACACGATGCTGGACCAGAAGAGGCCTGTACACGAACTATGTGCAGCTAGGGCATTGTTGCCGTGCCAAGAGGAAGTGCCAGTGAGACTGCTACATCCAACGGACGTCGATCACGCCGTCCAGGTACGGACGGAGTGGGGAACGTGCGAGCCCGTTGTAAGCGTAACAGTAATCGACAAGACACAGGAGCCGGAGCCGGCGCAAAATTTCTGGCCCCGGCTAGAAGGCCTACTGGAAAGGGTGGCCGATCACCTAGCTGCAGAGCAGCTGGAGAAAGTTCGACAACTGCTGAGAAGATATCAGCCCGTCTTCAGCCAAGGTGATAGTGACTACGGCCGCACGGACAACGTGCTTCACCGTATCGACACCGGGAACGCCCGGCCTATTCGGCGACCACCTAGACGCATTCCGCTGGCGAAGCAAGGGACGGAACGAGACATGCTGGAAGACATGAGATCCAGGGTAGTGATTGAAGAGTCTCACAGTCCTTGGTGTTCCTCTGTAGTCTTGGTGACGAAGAAGAACGGCGAGCTACGCTTCTGCGTAGACTACAGGAAGCTGAACGCTGTCACCCGGAAGGACTGTTTCCCCCTACCCCGGATTGACGACACCCTGGGCACGCTAGCTGGTGCACAGTGGTTCTCGACCCTGGACCTGAAGTCGGGCTACTGTCAGGTAGCTCTAGAGCCGAGAGACAAGGAGAAAACCGTATTCATGGCAGGCCAAGGGCTTTGGCAGTTCACAGTTATGCCCTTTGGCCTCTGCAACGCAACAGCTACCTTCCAACGCCCCATGGAGTCAGTGATGAAAGGACAGACTTACGATGCCTGCCTGCTATACTTAGACGGGATCATCATCGTCGGTAACACTTTTGAAGATCATCTCGAGAATTTGAGTAAGGTGCTACAGAGATTGCAGGCGACCAACTTGAAGCTGAACGCGAAGAAATGCCAGCTCTTCCGCAAGGAAGTGAACTACTTGGTCCACATAGTCTCAGCAACCGGAGTGGCCACAGACCCGGAGAAGACACATGCTGTGAAAGATTGGCCTCGCCCAAAGGATAGGAAAGAGTTGCGCAGTTTCCTGAGCCTGTTCAGTTATTACCGACGCTTCATAAAGGGGTTCTCCAATATCGCCAAACCCCTCACCCGCCTGACAGACGAACACCTGCCTTATGTGTGGACGGAGGACGCCGAAGACGCTTTCCAGCACCTGAAGAAGACCCTGTGCAGTGATCCAATTTTGGGATTTCCACAACCAGGTGGCGCCTTCATTGTAGACACCGACGCCAGCGACCATTGCATTGGAGGCGTACTATCGCAGATCCAGGACGGCCATGAGCGGCAGAGAAGAACTACTGCGTCACTCGGCGAGAATTACTGGCGGTAGTAAAGACTTTGGAGCACTTCCGCAAGTACCTGTATGGTCAGCCATTCCACCTGATGACTGACCATTCCGGGCTATCCTGGCTATTGAGCTTTATGAACCTGGAAGGCCAGACAGCACGTTGGGTCCAGAGGCTGCAGGAGTACGACTTTACCTCTGAACATCGTAGAGGGAAGAGCCACGGTAACGCAGACGCGATGTCCCGAAGACCCTGTCCATAGGAGTGCGGCCAGTGCACAAGAGTGGAAGAGAAGGAGCCTGCCGCAGAAGTCCGAATAGTCACAGCAGTGCCTGCGGACGGCTCGGATAGCGCAGGCCTTAGGTGGGAGCAGCTGGCGGACGCAGACTTGGGGCCACTCTTGAGGGAAGTGGAGGCAGGGACAACACCGACTTGGGAGGACATCGCACCGAAGAGCGCCACATACAAGTCGTACTGGGCGCAATGGTCGTTAAAGATCACAGAGGGCGTGCTGTTCCGGGTATGGGAATCACCCGATGGGAAGACGCAGGGCGAACTGTTGGTACTTTCCCGGAGTAAGGTCTCGGAATTCTTGGAGGAAGTGCACGCCGATACTTCAGGAGGACACCTGGGTGCGAACTGAACGATTGACAATCTTCGGCAGCGCTATTACTGGCTGAGGCTCCGAGCAGACGCTGAGAGATGGTGCCGTCAATGTCACGTGCGCGGGGCGAGTCGCGTTCACCAGACTAGGAGCCGGGGTTGCATGCAGCAGGACAACGTCGGAGCGCCATTCGAACGGATCGCCGTTGACATAGCTGGACCGTTTCCGATGTCCGACAGAGGCAACAAGTACCTGATGGTAGAGTTGGACTACTTCACCAAGTGGCCGGAGGTGTATGCTATCCCGAACCCGGAGGCAAAGGCTGTCACAGACTGCCTCGTGGAGGAAGTATTCTGCCGATTTAGGGTTCCGTTAGAGCTGCACAGTGACCAGGGCACCAATTTTGAGTCCAACCTAATGAAGGAAGCGCTACAAAGGCTTGGGGTTAACAAGACCTGCACGACGCCTCTACATCCCCAGTCGGATGGCATGGTCGAAAGGTACATCAAGACCTTAGAGGAATACCTGAGAAGGTCGTGGCCAGCCATCCGCGAGACTGAAACGTTAAGGTTCCACTGTTCTTGCTGGCCTACCGCTCGTCAACACACGACACCACGGGGATGACAACAGCCAGCTTAATGTTTGGCCGAGAGTTACGCCTCCCTTGTGACCTGGCTTTTGGAAGCTCTCCGGAAGCGAAACAGCTAGCGAACGAGTATGTGGAGAACCTGGTGGACCACCTCGAGGACATGCACGAGATGGCTCGCCAGAACATCCAGAAGGCGAGCGACCGCATGAAGACTCGATACGACAGGCAAGCCAACAGCCAAGGGTTCCAGCAAGGTGATCTGGTCTGGTTGTACCGTCCTACCCGGACCAACGGACGCTGCTCGAAGCTCTAGCAGCCATGGCAAGGACCGTACTGTGTGGTGAAGAGGATTAACGACGTGGTCTACCGCATCCAGAAGGTTCCCCGAGGAAAGATGTTGGTGGTACACCTGGATCGCCTGGCCCTCTACGATGGTGCTGTTCGGGACGACCAGCTTTGAGGAGGGAGCAGTGTCACCTAATTATCGGAAGGCCCGACCAGCTAGCAGCCGGGTAGGCGACAGGAGGCATTCAGACCCGCCTACCCATTTATCTTGTAGGGCCAACGAGAGTGATGGTTGGAAAAACATCACTAGCCATCTCTTTCCCCCTCCCTGACGTCTGGAACAGTTGGGAAGATTAACTGAACCGCGAGACTTCCAGAAACGGCGATCTTCCCTATATAAGGCCTGCAGTGGACGAGTCAGTCAGTCCTTCACGAGCAGCCGTGAGGAGCGCCGTGGTAGTGAACGGACTGGAAGACTGTGTACGTACATCGGAGGAGCTGTACGTAATTGCGAGTGCAGAGTGGACCTGCGACAGACGAACTGTTGAATTATAATTGTGTGCGCTACTTAATTCTATGTAATCGGCAAGTGTTCCAACTGTAATTCGGTGGAAATAAGGAACATTTTGAGTTTGTGAAATTGGACCTTTAATTTCACAACCCACAAAGTCACAGTATGAATCTGGCTTTGAAATAAGTCTGTTACCCACGTGGAAAAATAGTACAAAGTTGAATTGGTAAAGAGCGGGCTTATTTTACAGGGTAAGATGTGGATAAATAAAATAAAATTAGTTAAATAGACATAAAAAAGTTCACCTGGGCAACTAGTTTCCAAAACCGGGGAGTGTACTCTAAATACTTATTATTTTGTGTATCTTGTATACCAATCGTTCCACAAAAATATTAAAAATAACAAAATAAAATAAACTAACAACAAACTACGGCTACCGTCTCTTTCATAAAACACGCAATGAACTTCAAAATGGTCGAAATGATACCATTATCCGCTACTGCATCATTATTTATACCACGCAATATATAGTATACCACAGCAAAGAAAGTCTCCGTAGAATGAGACGCAGGAGGGTTGGAGAAGGTTCCTACAACCTCCACACCTCATGTCAGATCAGTTACATATCATTCTAAGACATTCTGACAGCTTCTACTTTTCTGAATAAATCTTCTGGGTTTTAGTGTACAGAGTGAATAGGGCGCATGCTTTATTTAACCTTTCTGCTCCTTGTGTAGCATGTGTTCTCTGTCATAAACATTCGCTGTCCTTGTCCCACTGTGTAAGGGTGGCACATTCCTATCAGGGACTTACTTTGCGTTGGTGGACAGTAGTAAAATGTGAGGTTTAGATCAACCGTGCTTAAGTACAAGCAAGAAGGGAGACAGAGGTTACCCCGTACCACACCCTGCCATAGAATGACGCATTTATTCGTGGTCACTTGGTTCTAATGTCATTACTGCGTATAGGAAATGAAAGGCGTGCGCATTCAGTCTCGTGATCCACATGATGCTTCTGTAATTATCACGGTTTACCTTCTACAATATCTTGACTATTTGGTGCAAAAGTGACGTCTGATTCTTAACTTTATCCATTTAGTGTGTAACGTATACCTGTTTGACAATGTACAATTACTCCATGCCTTGGTTACTGGGGGAAATCGCATTTGTACGGCAAGGATTGGCAACTCTGGCTTACAGCAAAGCTAAAGTTAAATAGTCCAAAGCCCTCAAGTTCCAACAACATTGGGTACTTAAATAAAGTATCAGGATTTAGTAAAATTTACAGTACATTTTGTAAATCCCATTTAATTTGATAGAGCTATACAGTAAGAGATTTATCCACTTAATTTAATTCATGCACTATACAAATAGTATAATAACTTCCATTATTTCAACTATCATTATATTATAATTACTTACAGCTATTTTTAAATAATTATTTTCTATTTCTGTATACTAGTATATGTCCTACACATTTTAATTTAATTATTAATTATTAATTATTTATTGAATTTATATGATTCATTAGTTCAGTTTTGTAGACTTGTTAAATGCAATAATATTTTCTGGCCGCCTCCTTGCTTCTTGTAGTCTGCTATTGTCTACCAACAGCATATCCACCATATGCTGCAAACAAAATATTTACCGTAGTATTAAACTTTAATAACATGTATTCATCTTAGTGTTTACTGAATAAAAAAACACACACACAATGCCAAAATAACGTCCATCAGAAATGTCATACCTACAGGACTTCCTTTTAGGGGCTTTGGATCAAAGCCAGCCTAATCAACACAACTGAAGTTTGCCCGCTCATAACTGTTTTGCAGCCGACGGCTCCCTCCTCATTCATTTCTGCGAAGTTGCAGTATTTTAACTTGAACTTTTGCAGCTATTGAAACAGAAACACCCGAATCCTGGTAAATTAGACTCCAGGTGAGTTCAACATATGACAGTCACTTCCTTAACTCAGTCACTTGGTTTCCAAAGACAGGGATATAGGTTTACCTTATGTGGGCCCATATAGATGGGTTTCTGACGGTAATCATTTGTGGGTAGCGTACATTTTCTTTGTGAAGCAACTGCATTCACGTTCACTAAACCGAGTTCAGTAGGAGGATATCCGGAGCTCACAGATACTCTAATTTTATTAATCTGATGTGTCTGAATGCACTATGGTCTCGAAATCCTCAAGCAAGACCAATTAATCTTCGATATGCAGTAAAACTGAATAAAGATAATGAACTCTCTCCTTAACAGCCGCGATAGAAGATATTCGCTAAGTTATTTGTCAGTTGGCATGCCTGCAACACGAGTTACTTTTTCTCATCAGTCACGGTTAACTTATCGGGCTGAGACTATGAAACTTCATTCTCACGAACTCACTTGCATGTCTTCATAACTTTTAAGAGCTTCAGCACTGTGGGAACACAGCTTATACACTGCTATATAACCAAGCGGTAAAAAAGGCTGCCAATATTAAAATTCCATTTATTGTACCTGTCTGTACTAGACCCCATCAGCGCATAAGGTGTATAAGCCTCTGGGAGGTTTTTGCTGGATAAAATAAGCAGAAACGTAACTCACCAAATTAAAACATATGTAGGGCAATCGGTTAATCTCAGTGAGTCCAACAACCAGCACGGTCTGTCAGCACATACGAGGGTGTTCTGAAAAATTTGCGACCTCAACATCAAGATGGAAGCACTGGTAAATAAAAGCTAGTGCATTTCGTTGCCAATCTGTTGACAGCTCCTCACCAAAGTTTCAGCCATTTTGGGCGCTCAGTTGTTATGTAACAGTCGTTTGAGTGAGTTGATGTGAGTGATTTTATGAAAATGGACAAAACCGAGTATCGAGCTGTCATTAAATATTTGTTTTTGAAAGGCAATACGCCTACGCAAATAAAATATGAGTTAGATTATGTGTATGGGGAGTCTGCACCATCCTTTACCACGACGAAATTTGGGTAGCTGAATTTAAACGTGGCCGTAAGAGCTTGAGAGATGATGAACGTTAGGGACGTCCAAAAACTGCAGCTATCAACGAGAACATCGCCAAAGTTCACCAAATGGTGCTACGCAACCGCCGAATGAAAGTGAGAGGGATATCAGAGGCTATGAACATGTCAAAAGAAAGTGTTTGTCACATGTTAAATAAACATTTAGACACGAGAAAGCTGTCCGCGCATTGAGTGCGGTGTTTGCCCGCGTTAGACCACAAACGTGTTCAAATGAACATTTCCGACGCTCTGTTGGCGCAGTTTAGGCGCAATAATTCCCAGTTTTGGCGCCGATTAGTTACTGTAGATGAAACTTGGATACAACATTATACGCCCGAAACAAAAATGCAGTCCTAACACTGGACTACAAAGGGGGAACGGACTCAAGAACAAGCAAAAACTGTTTTTTTTTTTTTTCGTCTGGGAAGTGATGGTAACTGTTTTCTGGGATAGTCAGGCGGTTACTTTGATAGACTTCATTCAAAAGGGAAAAACCATTACAGGAGTATACTATGCATCATTACTTGACAAGCTGAAGGCAGAACTTACGGAAAATTGGACACATTTGCGGAAAAACAAAATCCTGTCTCACAGCTCAGCGGTTGGAAGGGCGAAAATCGACGAACTACGTTTTGAGCTACTTGACTTTAACAGATCTAGCCCCAAGCGACTTCTTTTTGTTCCCTCATCTGAAACCTGCGCTAGGAGGACAGAGATTTTCGTCAAATGAAGAGGCAATAAACTTTTCGAACAATTATTTTGCAGAGAAAAACGCCGAGTACTATTTGGACGGGTTACAGAGATGGGAACATTGCTGGGAGAAGTGTGTAGAGTTACAAGGAGACTAAGTTGGAAAACGACGAGTACTATTTGGACGGGTTACAGAGATGAGAGCATCGCTCGGAGAAGTGCGTAGAGTTACCAGGAGACTACGTTGGAAAACCCCGAGTAATATCTGGATGGGTTATAGAGATGGGAGCATCGCTGGGAGAAGAGTGTACAGTTACAAGGAGACTATGTTGAAAAACGCCGAGTACTATTTGGACGTGTTACAGAGATGAGAGCATCGCTGAAAGAAGTGAGTAGAGTTACAAGGAGACTATGTTGAAATACGCCAAGCACTCTTTCGACTGGTAACAGAGATGGGAACATCGCTGGGAGAAGTGGGTAGAGCTACAAGGAGACTGTGTTGAAGAACGCCGAGTACTATTTGGACGTGCTACAGATGTGGGAGCATCGCTGGGAGAAGTGTGAAGAGTTACAAGGAGACTAAGTTGGAAAACGCCGAGTACTATTTGGACGTGTTACAGATGTGGGAGCATCGCTGGGAGAAGTGTGTAGAGTTACAAGGAGACTGTGTTGAAGAACGTCGAGTACTATTTGGACGTGCTACAGATGTGGGAGCATCGCTGGGAGAAGTGTGAAGAGTTACAAGGAGCCTAAGTTGGAAAACGCCGAGTACTATTTGGAAGTGCTACAGATGTGGGAGCATCGCTGGGAGAAGTGTGAAGAGTTACAAGGAGACTAAGTTGGAAAACGCCGAGTACTATTTGGACGTGTTACAGATGTGGGAGCATCGCTGGGAGAAGTGTGTAGAGTTACAAGGAGACTAAGTTGAAAAACGCCGAGTAATATTTGGACGGATTATAGAGATGGGAGCATCGCTGGGAGAAGTGTGTAGAGTTACAAGGAGACTATGCCGAAAAACGACGAGTACTATTTGGACGGGTTACAGAGATGGGAGCATCGCTGAAAGAAGTGAGTAGAGTTACAAGGAGACTATGTTGAAAAACGCCGAGTACTATTTGGACGGGTTACAGAGATGGCAGCATTGCTAGGAGAAGTGTGTAGGGTTACAAGGAGACTATGTTGAAAAACGCCGAGTACTATTTGGACGGGTTACAGAAATGGGAACATCGCTGGGAGAAGTGTGTAAAGTTACAAGGAGACTATGTTGAAAAACGCCGAGTACTATTTGGACGTGTTACAGAGATGAGAACATCGCTGGGAGGAGTGTGTAGAGTTACAAGGAAACTATGTTGAAAAACGCCGAGTACTATGTGGACGAGTTACAGAGATGGGAATATCGCTGGAAGAAGTGGGTAGAGTTACAAGGAGACTATGTTGAAAAACGCCGAGTATTATTTGGACGGGTTACAGAGGTGGGAACATCGCTGGGAGAAGTGGGTAGAGCTACAAGGAGACTGTGTTGAAAAATGCCAAATGCTATTATGGACGGGTTACAGGGATGGGAGCATTGCTGGGAGAAGTGTGAAGAATTACAAGGCGACTATGTTGAAAAACGCCGAGTACAATTTGGACGGGTTACAGAGATGGGAACATCGCTGGGAGAAGTGTGTAGAGTTACAAGGCGACTATGTTGAAAGACGCCGAGTACTATTTGGACGTGTTACAGAGGTGGGAGCATCGCTGGGAGAAGTGTGTTGAGTTACAAGGAGACTAAGTTGGAAAACGACGAGTAGTATTTGGACGGGTTACAGGATGGGAGCATCGCTCGGAGTAGGGCGTAGAGTTACAAGGAGACTATGTTGAAAAACGCCGAGTAATATTTGGACGGGTTATAGAG
The DNA here is from genome assembly GCA_030765055.1 of Mantis religiosa. Taxonomy (NCBI): domain Eukaryota; kingdom Metazoa; phylum Arthropoda; class Insecta; order Mantodea; family Mantidae; genus Mantis; species Mantis religiosa. The sequence goes on along the minus strand of JAUKNK010000090.1, from coordinate 4,332,114 downwards.
ATGGGAGCATCGCTGGGAGAAGTGTGTAGAGTTACAAGGAGACGATGCCGAAAAACGACGAGTACTATTTGGACGGTTTACAGAGATGGGAGCAGCGCTGAAAGAAGTGAGTAGAGTTACAAGGAGACTATGTTGAAATACGCCAAGCACTCTTTCGACGGGTTACAGGGATGGGAACATCGCTAGGAGAAGTGTGTAGAGCTACAAGGAGACCATGTTGACAGACGCCGAATACTATTTGGACGGGTTACAGAGATGGGAGCATTGCTAGGAGAACTGTGTAGAGTTACAACGAGACTATGTTGAAAAACGCCGAGTACTATTTGGACGTGTTACAGGGATGAGAGCATCGCTGGGAGGAGTGTGTAGAGTTACAAGGAGACTATGTTGAAAAACGCCGAGTACTATTTGGACGGGGTACAGAGGTGCGAACATCGCTGGGAGAATTGGGTAGAGCTACAAGGAGACTGTGTTGAAAAACGCCAAGTGCTATTATGGACGGGTTACAGAGATGGGAGCATCGCTGGGAGAAGTGTGCAGAGTTACAAGGAGACTATGCTGAAAAACGCCGAGTACTATTTGGACGGGTTAAAGAGATGAGAACATCGCTGGGAGAAGTGTGTAGAGTTACAAGGAGACTATGTTGAAAAACGGCGAGTACTAGTTGGACGGGTTACAGAGATGGGAACATCGCTGGGAGAAGTGTGTAAAGTTACAAAGCGACTATGTTGAAAAACGCCGAGTACTATTTGGACGGGTTACAGAGATGGGAACATCGCTGGGAGAAGTGTGTAGAGTTACAGGGCGACTATGTTTAAAAACGCCGAGTTCTATTTGGACGGGTTACAGAGATGGGAACATCGCTGGGAGAAGTGTGTAGAGTTACAAGGAGACTATGTTGAAAAACGCCGAGTACTATTTAGACGTGTTACAGAGATGCGAGCATCGCTCGGAGTAGTGCGTAGAGTTACAAGGAGACTATGTTGAAAAACGCCGAGTAATATTTGGACGGGTTATAGAGATGGGAGCATCGCTGGGAGAAGTGTGTAGAGTTACAAGGAGACTATGTTGAAAAACGCCGAGTACTATTTGGACGGGTTACAGAGATGGGAGCATCGCTGAAAGAGGTGAGTAGAGTTACAAGGAGACTATGTTGAAATACGCCAAGCACTCTTTCGACGGGTTACAGGGATGGGAACATCGCTGGGAGAAGTGTGTAGAGCTACAAGGAGACCATGTTGAAAGACGCCGAGTACTATTTGGACGTGTTACAGAGGTGCGAACATCGCTGGGAGAAGTGGGTAGAGCTACAAGGAGACTGTGTTGAAAAACGCCGAGTACTATTTGGACGTGTTACAGGGATGAGAACATCGCTGGGAGGAGTGTGTAGAGTTACAAGGAGACTATGTTGAAAAACGCCGAGTACTATTTGGACGGGTTACAGAGATGGGAACATCGCTGGGAGAAGTGTGTAGAGTTACAAGGAGACTGTGTTGAAAAACGCCGAGTACTATTTGGACGGGTACCAGAGATGGGAACATCGCTGGGAGAAGTGTGTAGAGTTACAAGGAGACTATGTTGAAAAACGCCGTGTGCTATTTGGACGGGTTACAGAGATGGGAGCATCGCTGGAAGAAGTGTGTAGAGTTACAAGGCGACTATGTTGAAAAACGCCGAGTACTGTTCAGACGGGTTACAGAGATAGGAACATCGCTGGGAGAAGTGTGTAGAGTTACAAGGAGACTATGTTGAAAAACGCCGAGTACTGTTTAGACGGGTTACAGAGATAGGAACATCGCTGGGAGAAGTGTGTAGAGTTACAAGGAGACTATGTTGAAAAACGCCGAGTACTATTTGGACGGGTTACAGAGATGGGAACATCGCTGGGAGAAGTGTGTAGAGTTACAAGGCGACTATGTTGAAAAACGCCGAGTACTATTTGGACGGGGTACAGAGGTGCGAACATCGCTGGGAGAATTGGGTAGAGCTACAAGGAGACTGTGTTGAAAAACGCCAAGTGCTATTATGGACGGGTTACAGAGGTGGGAACATCGCTGGGAGAAGTGTGCAGAGTTACAAGGAGACTATGCTGAAAAACGCCGAGTACTATTTGGACGGGTTAAAGAGATGAGAACATCGCTGGGAGAAGTGTGTAGAGTTACAAGGAGACTATGTTGAAAAACGGCGAGTACTAGTTGGACGGGTTACAGAGATGGGAACATCGCTGGAAGAAGTGTGTAAAGTTACAAGGCGACTATGTTGAAAAACGCCGAGTACTATTTGGACGGGTTACAGAGATGGGAACATCGCTGGGAGAAGTGTGTAGAGTTACAGGGCGACTATGTTGAAAATCGGCGAGTTCTATTTGGACGGGTTACAGAGATGGGAACATCGCTGGGAGAAGTGTGTAGAGTTACAAGGAGACTATGTTGAAAAACGCCGAGTACTATTTAGACGTGTTACAGAGATGCGAGCATCGCTCGGAGTAGTGCGTAGAGTTACAAGGAGACCATGTTGAAAAACGCCGAGTAATATTTGGACGGGTTATAGAGATGGGAGCATCGCTGGGAGAAGTGTGTAGAGTTACAAGGAGACTATGTTGAAAAACGGCGAGTACTATTTGGACGGGTTACAGAGATGGGAGCATCGCTGAAAGAAGTGAGTAGAGTTACAAGGAGACTATGTTGAAATACGCCAAGCACTCTTTCGACGGGTTACAGGGATGGGAACATCGCTGGGAGAAGTGTGTAGAGCTACAAGGAGACCATGTTGAAAGACGCCGAGTACTATTTGGACGTGTTACAGAGGTGCGAACATCGCTGGGAGAAGTGGGTAGAGCTACAAGGAGACTGTGTTGAAAAACGCCGAGTACTATTTGGACGTGTTACAGGGATGAGAACATCGCTGGGAGGAGTGTGTAGAGTTACAAGGAGACTATGTTGAAAAACGCCGAGTACTATTTGGACGGGTTACAGAGATGGGAACATCGCTGGGAGAAGTGTGTAGAGTTACAAGGAGACTGTGTTGAAAAACGCCGAGTACTATTTGGACGGGTTACAGAGATGGGAACATCGCTGGGAGAAGAGTGTGGAGTTACAAGGAGACTATGTTGAAAAACGCCGAGTACTATTTGGACGTGTTACAGAGATGGGAGCATCGCTGGAAGAAGTGTGTAGAGTTACAAGGCGACTATTTTGAAAAACGCCGAGTACTGTTCAGACGGGTTACAGAGATAGGAACATCGCTGGGAGAAGTGTGTAGAGTTACAAGGAGACTATGTTGAAAAACGCCGAGTACTGTTTAGACGGGTTACAGAGATAGGAACATCGCTGGGAGAAGTGTGTAGAGTTACAAGGAGACTGTGTCGAAAAACGCCGAGTACTATTTGGACGGGTTACAGAGATGGGAAAATCGCTGTGAGAAGTGTGTAGAATTACAAGGAGACTATGTTGAAAAACGCCGAATACTGTTTAGACGGGTTACAGAGATGGGAACATCGCTAGGAGAAGTGTGTAGAGTTACAAGGAGACTATTTTCAAAAACGCCGAGTACTGTTTAGACGGGTTACAGAGATGGGAACATCGCTTGGAGAAGTGTGTAGAGTTACAAGGAGACTATGTTGAAAAATGCCGAGTACTATTTGGACGGGTTACAGAGATGGGAACATCGCTGGGAGAAGTGTGTAGAGTTACAAGGCGACTATGTTCAGAAACGCCGAGTTCTATTTGGACGGGTTACAGAGATGGGAACATCGTTGGGAGAAATGTGTACAGTTACAAGGAGACTATGTTGAATAGCGCCGAGTACTATTTGGACGGGTTATAGAGATGGGAACATCGCTTGGAGAAGTGTGTAGAGTTCCAAGGAGACTATGTTGAAAAACGCCGAGTAATATTTGGACGGGTTATAGAGATGGGAACATCGCTTGGAGAAGTGTGTAGAGTTACAAGGAGACTATGTTGAAAAACGCCGAGTACTATTTGGACGGGTTATAGAGATGGGAACATCGCTTGGAGAAGTGTGTAGAGTTCCAAGGAGACTATGTTGAAAAACGCCGAGTAATATTTGGACGGGTTACAGAGATGGGAACATCGCTGGGAGAAGTGTGTAGAGTTACAAGGAGACTATGTTGAAAAACGCCGAGTACTATTTAGACGTGTTACAGAGATGCGAGCATCGCTCGGAGTAGTGCGTAGAGTTACAAGGAGACTATGTTGAAAAACGCCGAGTAATATTTGGACGGGTTATAGAGATGGGAGCATCGCTGGGAGAAGTGTGTAGAGTTACAAGGAGACTATGTTGAAAAACGCCGAGTACTATTTGGACGGGTTACAGAGATGGGAGCATCGCTGAAAGAAGTGAGTAGAGTTACAAGGAGACTATGTTGAAATACGCCAAGCACTCTTTCGACGGGTTACAGGGATGGGAACATCGCTGGGAGAAGTGTGTAGAGCTACAAGGAGACCATGTTGAAAGACGCCGAGTACTATTTGGACGTGTTACAGAGGTGCGAACATCGCTGGGAGAAGTGGGTAGAGCTACAAGGAGACTGTGTTGAAAAACGCCGAGTACTATTTGGACGTGTTACAGGGATGAGAACATCGCTGGGAGGAGTGTGTAGAGTTACAAGGAGACTATGTTGAAAAACGCCGAGTACTATTTGGACGGGTTACAAAGATGGGAACATCGCTGGGAGAAGTGTGTACAGTTACAAGGAGACTATGTTGAAAAACGCCGAGTACTATTTGGACGGGTACCAGAGATGGGAACATCGCTGGGAGAAGTGTGTAGAGTTACAAGGAGACTATGTTGAAAAACGCCGTGTGCTATTTGGACGGGTTACAGAGATGGGAGCATCGCTGGAAGAAGTGTGTAGAGTTACAAGGCGACTATGTTGAAAAACGCCGAGTACTGTTCAGACGGGTTACAGAGATAGGAACATCGCTGGGAGAAGTGTGTAGAGTTACAAGGAGACTATGTTGAAAAACGCCGAGTACTGTTTAGACGGGTTACAGAGATAGGAACATCGCTGGGAGAAGTGTGTAGAGTTACAAGGAGACTATGTTGAAAAACGCCGAGTACTATTTGGACGGGTTACAGAGATGGGAACATCGCTGGGAGAAGTGTGTAGAGTTACAAGGCGACTATGTTGAAAAACGCCGAGTACTATTTGGACGGGGTACAGAGGTGCGAACATCGCTGGGAGAATTGGGTAGAGCTACAAGGAGACTGTGTTGAAAAACGCCAAGTGCTATTATGGACGGGTTACAGAGTTGGGAGCATCGCTGGGAGAAGTGTGCAGAGTTACAAGGAGACTATGCTGAAAAACGCCGAGTACTATTTGGACGGGTTAAAGAGATGAGAACATCGCTGGGAGAAGTGTGTAGAGTTACAAGGAGACTATGTTGAAAAACGGCGAGTACTAGTTGGACGGGTTACAGAGATGGGAACATCGCTGGAAGAAGTGTGTAAAGTTACAAGGCGACTATGTTGAAAAACGCCGAGTACTATTTGGACGGGTTACAGAGATGGGAACATCGCTGGGAGAAGTGTGTAGAGTTACAGGGCGACTATGTTGAAAAACGGCGAGTTCTATTTGGACGGGTTACAGAGATGGGAACATCGCTGGGAGAAGTGTGTAGAGTTACAAGGAGACTATGTTGAAAAACGCCGAGTACTATTTAGACGTGTTACAGAGATGCGAGCATCGCTCGGAGTAGTGCGTAGAGTTACAAGGAGACCATGTTGAAAAACGCCGAGTACTATTTGGACGTGTTACAGAGATGAGAGCATCGCTGAAAGAAGTGAGTAGAGTTACAAGGAGACTATGTTGAAATACGCCAAGCACTCTTTCGACTGGTAACAGAGATGGGAACATCGCTGGGAGAAGTGGGTAGAGCTACAAGGAGACTGTGTTGAAGAACGCCGAGTACTATTTGGACGTGCTACAGATGTGGGAGCATCGCTGGGAGAAGTGTGAAGAGTTACAAGGAGACTAAGTTGGAAAACGCCGAGTACTATTTGGACGTGTTACAGATGTGGGAGCATCGCTGGGAGAAGTGTGTAGAGTTACAAGGAGACTGTGTTGAAGAACGTCGAGTACTATTTGGACGTGCTACAGATGTGGGAGCATCGCTGGGAGAAGTGTGAAGAGTTACAAGGAGACTAAGTTGGAAAACGCCGAGTACTATTTGGACGTGCTACAGATGTGGGAGCATCGCTGGGAGAAGTGTGAAGAGTTACAAGGAGACTAAGTTGGAAAACGCCGAGTACTATTTGGACGTGTTACAGATGTGGGAGCATCGCTGGGAGAAGTGTGTAGAGTTACAAGGAGACTAAGTTGAAAAACGCCGAGTAATATTTGGACGGATTATAGAGATGGGAGCATCGCTGGGAGAAGTGTGTAGAGTTACAAGGAGACTATGCCGAAAAACGACGAGTACTATTTGGACGGGTTACAGAGATGGGAGCATCGCTGAAAGAAGTGAGTAGAGTTACAAGGAGACTATGTTGAAAAACGCCGAGTACTATTTGGACGGGTTACAGAGATGGCAGCATTGCTAGGAGAAGTGTGTAGGGTTACAAGGAGACTATGTTGAAAAACGCCGAGTACTATTTGGACGGGTTACAGAAATGGGAACATCGCTGGGAGAAGTGTGTAAAGTTACAAGGAGACTATGTTGAAAAACGCCGAGTACTATTTGGACGTGTTACAGAGATGAGAACATCGCTGGGAGGAGTGTGTAGAGTTACAAGGAAACTATGTTGAAAAACGCCGAGTACTATGTGGACGAGTTACAGAGATGGGAATATCGCTGGAAGAAGTGGGTAGAGTTACAAGGAGACTATGTTGAAAAACGCCGAGTATTATTTGGACGGGTTACAGAGGTGGGAACATCGCTGGGAGAAGTGGGTAGAGCTACAAGGAGACTGTGTTGAAAAATGCCAAATGCTATTATGGACGGGTTACAGGGATGGGAGCATTGCTGGGAGAAGTGTGAAGAATTACAAGGCGACTATGTTGAAAAACGCCGAGTACAATTTGGACGGGTTACAGAGATGGGAACATCGCTGGGAGAAGTGTGTAGAGTTACAAGGCGACTATGTTGAAAGACGCCGAGTACTATTTGGACGTGTTACAGAGGTGGGAGCATCGCTGGGAGAAGTGTGTTGAGTTACAAGGAGACTAAGTTGGAAAACGACGAGTAGTATTTGGACGGGTTACAGGATGGGAGCATCGCTCGGAGTAGGGCGTAGAGTTACAAGGAGACTATGTTGAAAAACGCCGAGTAATATTTGGACGGGTTATAGAGATGGGAGCATCGCTGGGAGAAGTGTGTAGAGTTACAAGGAGACGATGCCGAAAAACGACGAGTACTATTTGGACGGGTTACAGAGATGGGAGCAGCGCTGAAAGAAGTGAGTAGAGTTACAAGGAGACTATGTTGAAATACGCCAAGCACTCTTTCGACGGGTTACAGGGATGGGAACATCGCTAGGAGAAGTGTGTAGAGCTACAAGGAGACCATGTTGACAGACGCCGAGTACTATTTGGACGGGTTACAGAGATGGGAGCATTGCTAGGAGAACTGTGTAGAGTTACAACGAGACTATGTTGAAAAACGCCGAGTACTATTTGGACGTGTTACAGGGATGAGAGCATCGCTGGGAGGAGTGTGTAGAGTTACAAGGAGACTATGTTGAAAAACGCCGAGTACTATTTGGACGGGGTACAGAGGTGCGAACATCGCTGGGAGAATTGGGTAGAGTTACAAGGAGACTGTGTTGAAAAACGCCAAGTGCTATTATGGACGGGTTACAGAGATGGGAGCATCGCTGGGAGAAGTGTGCAGAGTTACAAGGAGACTATGCTGAAAAACGCCGAGTACTATTTGGACGGGTTAAAGAGATGAGAACATCGCTGGGAGAAGTGTGTAGAGTTACAAGGAGACTATGTTGAAAAACGGCGAGTACTAGTTGGACGGGTTACAGAGATGGGAACATCGCTGGGAGAAGTGTGTAAAGTTACAAAGCGACTATGTTGAAAAACGCCGAGTACTATTTGGACGGGTTACAGAGATGGGAACATCGCTGGGAGAAGTGTGTAGAGTTACAGGGCGACTATGTTGAAAAACGCCGAGTTCTATTTGGACGGGTTACAGAGATGGGAACATCGCTGGGAGAAGTGTGTAGAGTTACAAGGAGACTATGTTGAAAAACGCCGAGTACTATTTAGACGTGTTACAGAGATGCGAGCATCGCTCGGAGTAGTGCGTAGAGTTACAAGGAGACTATGTTGAAAAACGCCGAGTAATATTTGGACGGGTTATAGAGATGGGAGCATCGCTGGGAGAAGTGTGTAGAGTTACAAGGAGACTATGTTGAAAAACGCCGAGTACTATTTGGACGGGTTACAGAGATGGGAGCATCGCTGAAAGAAGTGAGTAGAGTTACAAGGAGACTATGTTGAAATACGCCAAGCACTCTTTCGACGGGTTACAGGGATGGGAACATCGCTGGGAGAAGTGTGTAGAGCTACAAGGAGACCATGTTGAAAGACGCCGAGTACTATTTGGACGTGTTACAGAGGTGCGAACATCGCTGGGAGAAGTGGGTAGAGCTACAAGGAGACTGTGTTGAAAAACGCCGAGTACTATTTGGACGTGTTACAGGGATGAGAACATCGCTGGGAGGAGTGTGTAGAGTTACAAGGAGACTATGTTGAAAAACGCCGAGTACTATTTGGACGGGTTACAGAGATGGGAACATCGCTGGGAGAAGTGTGTAGAGTTACAAGGAGACTGTGTTGAAAAACGCCGAGTACTATTTGGACGGGTACCAGAGATGGGAACATCGCTGGGAGAAGTGTGTAGAGTTACAAGGAGACTATGTTGAAAAACGCCGTGTGCTATTTGGACGGGTTACAGAGATGGGAGCATCGCTGGAAGAAGTGTGTAGAGTTACAAGGCGACTATGTTGAAAAACGCCGAGTACTGTTCAGACGGGTTACAGAGATAGGAACATCGCTGTGAGAAGTGTGTAGAGTTACAAGGAGACTATGTTGAAAAACGCCGAGTACTGTTTAGACGGGTTACAGAGATAGAAACATCGCTGGGAGAAGTGTGTAGAGTTACAAGGAGACTATGTTGAAAAACGCCGAGTACTATTTGGACGGGTTACAGAGATGGGAACATCGCTGGGAGAAGTGTGTAGAGTTACAAGGCGACTATGTTGAAAAACGCCGAGTACTATTTGGACGGGGTACAGAGGTGCGAACATCGCTGGGAGAATTGGGTAGAGCTACAAGGAGACTGTGTTGAAAAACGCCAAGTGCTATTATGGACGGGTTACAGAGTTGGGAGCATCGCTGGGAGAAGTGTGCAGAGTTACAAGGAGACTATGCTGAAAAACGCCGAGTACTATTTGGACGGGTTAAAGAGATGAGAACATCGCTGGGAGAAGTGTGTAGAGTTACAAGGAGACTATGTTGAAAAACGGCGAGTACTAGTTGGACGGGTTACAGAGATGGGAACATCGCTGGAAGAAGTGTGTAAAGTTACAAGGCGACTATGTTGAAAAACGCCGAGTACTATTTGGACGGGTTACAGAGATGGGAACATCGCTGGGAGAAGTGTGTAGAGTTACAGGGCGACTATGTTGAAAAACGGCGAGTTCTATTTGGACGGGTTACAGAGATGGGAACATCGCTGGGAGAAGTGTGTAGAGTTACAAGGAGACTATGTTGAAAAACGCCGAGTACTATTTAGACGTGTTACAGAGATGCGAGCATCGCTCGGAGTAGTGCGTAGAGTTACAAGGAGACCATGTTGAAAAACGCCGAGTAATATTTGGACGGGTTATAGAGATGGGAGCATCGCTGGGAGAAGTGTGTAGAGTTACAAGGAGACTATGTTGAAAAACGGCGAGTACTATTTGGACGGGTTACAGAGATGGGAGCATCGCTGAAAGAAGTGAGTAGAGTTACAAGGAGACTATGTTGAAATACGCCAAGCACTCTTTCGACGGGTTAAAGGGATGGGAACATCGCTGGGAGAAGTGTGTAGAGCTACAAGGAGACCATGTTGAAAGACGCCGAGTACTATTTGGACGTGTTACAGAGGTGCGAACATCGCTGGGAGAAGTGGGTAGAGCTACAAGGAGACTGTGTTGAAAAACGCCGAGTACTATTTGGACGTGTTACAGGGATGAGAACATCGCTGGGAGGAGTGTGTAGAGTTACAAGGAGACTATGTTGAAAAACGCCGAGTACTATTTGGACGTGTTACAGAGATAGGAGCATCGCTGGGAGAAGAGTGTAGAGTTACAAGGAGACTATGTTGAAAAACGCCGAGTACTATTTGGACGTGTTACAGAGATGGGAGCATCGCTGGAAGAAGTGTGTAGAGTTACAAGGCGACTATGTTGAAAAACGCCGAGTACTGTTCAGACGGGTTACAGAGATAGGAACATCGCTGGGAGAAGTTTGTAGAGTTACAAGGAGACTATGTTGAAAAACGCCGAGTACTGTTTAGACGGGTTACAGAGATAGGAACATCGCTGGAAGAAGTGTGTAGAGTTACAAGGAGACTGTGTCGAAAAACGCCGAGTACTATTTGGACGGGTTACAGAGATGGGAAAATCGCTGTGAGAAGTGTGTAGAATTACAAGGAGACTATGTTGAAAAACGCCGAATACTGTTTAGACGGGTTACAGAGATGGGAACATCGCTAGGAGAAGTGTGTAGAGTTACAAGGAGACTATTTTCAAAAACGCCGAGTACTGTTTAGACGGGTTACAGAGATGGGAACATCGCTTGGAGAAGTGTGTAGAGTTACAAGGAGACTATGTTGAAAAACGCCGAGTACTATTTGGACGGGTTACAGAGATGGGAACATCGCTGGGAGAAGTGTGTAGAGTTACAAGGCGACTATGTTCAGAAACGCCGAGTTCTATTTGGACGGGTTACAGAGATGGGAACATCGTTGGGAGAAATGTGTACAGTTACAAGGAGACTATGTTGAATAGCGCCGAGTACTATTTGGACGGGTTATAGAGATGGGAACATCGCTTGGAGAAGTGTGTAGAGTTCCAAGGAGACTATGTTGAAAAACGCCGAGTAATATTTGGACGGGTTATAGAGATGGGAACATCGCTTGGAGAAGTGTGTAGAGTTACAAGGAGACTATGTTGAAAAACGCCGAGTACTATTTGGACGGGTTATAGAGATGGGAACATCGCTTGGAGAAGTGTGTAGAGTTCCAAGGAGACTATGTTGAAAAACGCCGAGTACTGTTTAGACGGGTTACAGAGATGGGAACATCGCTGGGAGAAGTGTGTAGAGTTACAAGGAGACTATGTTGAAAAACGCCGAGTACTATTTAGAGGTGTTACAGAGATGCGAGCATCGCTCGGAGTAGTGCGTAGAGTTACAAGGAGACTATGTTGAAAAACGCCGAGTAATATTTGGACGGGTTATAGAGATGGGAGCATCGCTGGGAGAAGTGTGTAGAGTTACAAGGAGACTATGTTGAAAAACGCCGAGTACTATTTGGACGGGTTACAGAGATGGGAGCATCGCTGAAAGAAGTGAGTAGAGTTACAAGGAGACTATGTTGAAATACGCCAAGCACTCTTTCGACGGGTTACAGGGATGGGAACATCGCTGGGAGAAGTGTGTAGAGTTACAAGGAGACTGTGTTGAAAAACGCCGAGTACTATTTGGACGGGTACCAGAGATGGGAACATCGCTGGGAGAAGTGTGTAGAGTTACAAGGAGACTATGTTGAAAAACGCCGTGTGCTATTTGGACGGGTTACAGAGATGGGAGCATCGCTGGAAGAAGTGTGTAGAGCTACAAGGCGACTATGTTGAAAAACGCCGAGTACTGTTCAGACGGGTTACAGAGATAGGAACATCGCTGTGAGAAGTGTGTAGAGTTACAAGGAGACTATGTTGAAAAACGCCGAGTACTGTTTAGACGGGTTACAGAGATAGAAACATCGCTGGGAGAAGTGTGTAGAGTTACAAGGAGACTATGTTGAAAAACGCCGAGTACTATTTGGACGGGTTACAGAGATGGGAACATCGCTGGGAGAAGTGTGTAGAGTTACAAGGCGACTATGTTGAAAAACGCCGAGTACTATTTGGACGGGGTACAGAGGTGCGAACATCGCTGGGAGAATTGGGTAGAGCTACAAGGAGACTGTGTTGAAAAACGCCAAGTGCTATTATGGACGGGTTACAGAGTTGGGAGCATCGCTGGGAGAAGTGTGCAGAGTTACAAGGAGACTATGCTGAAAAACGCCGAGTACTATTTGGACGGGTTAAAGAGATGAGAACATCGCTGGGAGAAGTGTGTAGAGTTACAAGGAGACTATGTTGAAAAACGGCGAGTACTAGTTGGACGGGTTACAGAGATGGGAACATCGCTGGAAGAAGTGTGTAAAGTTACAAGGCGACTATGTTGAAAAACGCCGAGTACTATTTGGACGGGTTACAGAGATGGGAACATCGCTGGGAGAAGTGTGTAGAGTTACAGGGCGACTATGTTGAAAAACGGCGAGTTCTATTTGGACGGGTTACAGAGATGGGAACATCGCTGGGAGAAGTGTGTAGAGTTACAAGGAGACTATGTTGAAAAACGCCGAGTACTATTTAGACGTGTTACAGAGATGCGAGCATCGCTCGGAGTAGTGCGTAGAGTTACAAGGAGACCATGTTGAAAAACGCCGAGTAATATTTGGACGGGTTATAGAGATGGGAGCATCGCTGGGAGAAGTGTGTAGAGTTACAAGGAGACTATGTTGAAAAACGGCGAGTACTATTTGGACGGGTTACAGAGATGGGAGCATCGCTGAAAGAAGTGAGTAGAGTTACAAGGAGACTATGTTGAAATACGCCAAGCACTCTTTCGACGGGTTAAAGGGATGGGAACATCGCTGGGAGAAGTGTGTAGAGCTACAAGGAGACCATGTTGAAAGACGCCGAGTACTATTTGGACGTGTTACAGAGGTGCGAACATCGCTGGGAGAAGTGGGTAGAGCTACAAGGAGACTGTGTTGAAAAACGCCGAGTACTATTTGGACGTGTTACAGGGATGAGAACATCGCTGGGAGGAGTGTGTAGAGTTACAAGGAGACTATGTTGAAAAACGCCGAGTACTATTTGGACGGGTTACAGAGATGGGAACATCGCTGGGAGAAGTGTGTAGAGTTACAAGGAGACTGTGTTGAAAAACGCCGAGTACTATTTGGACGGGTTACAGAGATGGGAACATCGCTGGGAGAAGAGTGTAGAGTTACAAGGAGACTATGTTGAAAAACGCCGAGTACTATTTGGACGTGTTACAGAGATGGGAGCATCGCTGGAAGAAGTGTGTAGAGTTACAAGGCGACTATGTTGAAAAACGCCGAGTACTGTTCAGACGTGTTACAGAGATAGGAACATCGCTGGGAGAAGTTTGTAGAGTTACAAGGAGACTATGTTGAAAAACGCCGAGTACTGTTTAGACGGGTTACAGAGATAGGAACATCGCTGGGAGAAGTGTGTAGAGTTACAAGGAGACTGTGTCGAAAAACGCCGAGTACTATTTGGACGGGTTACAGAGATGGGAAAATCGCTGTGAGAAGTGTGTAGAATTACAAGGAGACTATGTTGAAAAACGCCGAATACTGTTTAGACGGGTTACAGAGATGGGAACATCGCTAGGAGAAGTGTGTAGAGTTACAAGGAGACTATTTTCAAAAACGCCGAGTACTGTTTAGACGGGTTACAGAGATGGGAACATCGCTTGGAGAAGTGTGTAGAGTTACAAGGAGACTATGTTCAGAAACGCCGACTTCTATTTGGACGGGTTACAGAGATGGGAACATCGTTGGGAGAAATGTGTACAGTTACAAGGAGACTATGTTGAATAGCGCCGAGTACTATTTGGACGGGTTATAGAGATGGGAACATCGCTTGGAGAAGTGTGTAGAGTTCCAAGGAGACTATGTTGAAAAACGCCGAGTAATATTTGGACGGGTTATAGAGATGGGAACATCGCTTGGAGAAGTGTGTAGAGTTACAAGGAGACTATGTTGAAAAACGCCGAGTACTATTTGGACGGGTTATAGAGATGGGAACATCGCTTGGAGAAGTGTGTAGAGTTCCAAGGAGACTATGTTGAAAAACGCCGAGTAATATTTGGACGGGTTACAGAGATGGGAACATCGCTGGGAGAAGTGTGTAGAGTTACAAGGAGACTATGTTGAAAAACGCCGAGTACTATTTAGAGGTGTTACAGAGATGCGAGCATCGCTCGGAGTAGTGCGTAGAGTTACAAGGAGACTATGTTGAAAAACGCCGAGTAATATTTGGACGGGTTATAGAGATGGGAGCATCGCTGGGAGAAGTGTGTAGAGTTACAAGGAGACTATGTTGAAAAACGCCGAGTACTATTTGGACGGGTTACAGAGATGGGAGCATCGCTGAAAGAAGTGAGTAGAGTTACAAGGAGACTATGTTGAAATACGCCAAGCACTCTTTCGACGGGTTACAGGGATGGGAACATCGCTGGGAGAAGTGTGTAGAGCTACAAGGAGACCATGTTGAAAGACGCCGAGTACTATTTGGACGTGTTACAGAGGTGCGAACATCGCTGGGAGAAGTGGGTAGAGCTACAAGGAGACTGTGTTGAAAAACGCCGAGTACTATTTGGACGTGTTACAGGGATGAGAACATCGCTGGGAGGAGTGTGTAGAGTTACAAGGAGACTATGTTGAAAAACGCCGAGTACTATTTGGACGGGTTACAGAGATGGGAACATCGCTGGGAGAAGTGTGTAGAGTTACAAGGAGACTGTGTTGAAAAACGCCGAGTACTATTTGGACGGGTACCAGAGATGGGAACATCGCTGGGAGAAGTGTGTAGAGTTACAAGGAGACTATGTTGAAAAACGCCGTGTGCTATTTGGACGGGTTACAGAGATGGGAGCATCGCTGGAAGAAGTGTGTAGAGTTACAAGGCGACTATGTTGAAAAACGCCGAGTACTGTTCAGACGGGTTACAGAGATAGGAACATCGCTGGGAGAAGTGTGTAGAGTTACAAGGAGACTATGTTGAAAAACGCCGAGTACTGTTTAGACGGGTTACAGAGATAGGAACATCGCTGGGAGAAGTGTGTAGAGTTACAAGGAGACTATGTTGAAAAACGCCGAGTACTATTTGGACGGGTTACAGAGATGGGAACATCGCTGGGAGAAGTGTGTAGAGTTACAAGGCGACTATGTTGAAAAACGCCGAGTACTATTTGGACGGGGTACAGAGGTGCGAACATCGCTGGGAGAATTGGGTAGAGCTACAAGGAGACTGTGTTGAAAAACGCCAAGTGCTATTATGGACGGGTTACAGAGTTGGGAGCATCGCTGGGAGAAGTGTGCAGAGTTACAAGGAGACTATGCTGAAAAACGCCGAGTACTATTTGGACGGGTTAAAGAGATGAGAACATCGCTGGGAGAAGTGTGTAGAGTTACAAGGAGACTATGTTGAAAAACGGCGAGTACTAGTTGGACGGGTTACAGAGATGGGAACATCGCTGGAAGAAGTGCGTAAAGTTACAAGGCGACTATGTTGAAAAACGCCGAGTACTATTTGGACGGGTTACAGAGATGGGAACATCGCTGGGAGAAGTGTGTAGAGTTACAGGGCGACTATGTTGAAAAACGGCGAGTTCTATTTGGACGGGTTACAGAGATGGGAACATCGCTGGGAGAAGTGTGTAGAGTTACAAGGAGACTATGTTGAAAAACGCCGAGTACTATTTAGACGTGTTACAGAGATGCGAGCATCGCTCGGAGTAGTGCGTAGAGTTACAAGGAGACCATGTTGAAAAACGCCGAGTAATATTTGGACGGGTTATAGAGATGGGAGCATCGCTGGGAGAAGTGTGTAGAGTTACAAGGAGACTATGTTGAAAAACGGCGAGTACTATTTGGACGGGTTACAGAGATGGGAGCATCGCTGAAAGAAGTGAGTAGAGTTACAAGGAGACTATGTTGAAATACGCCAAGCACTCTTTCGACGGGTTACAGGGATGGGAACATCGCTGGGAGAAGTGTGTAGAGCTACAAGGAGACCATGTTGAAAGACGCCGAGTACTATTTGGACGTGTTACAGAGGTGCGAACATCGCTGGGAGAAGTGGGTAGAGCTACAAGGAGACTGTGTTGAAAAACGCCGAGTACTATTTGGACGTGTTACAGGGATGAGAACATCGCTGGGAGGAGTATGTAGAGTTACAAGGAGACTATGTTGAAAAACGCCGAGTACTATTTGGACGGGTTACAGAGATGGGAACATCGCTGGGAGAAGTGTGTAGAGTTACAAGGAGACTGTGTTGAAAAACGCCGAGTACTATTTGGACGGGTTACAGAGATGGGAACATCGCTGGGAGAAGAGTGTAGAGTTACAAGGAGACTATGTTGAAAAACGCCGAATACTGTTTAGACGGGTTACAGAGATGGGAACATCGCTAGGAGAAGTGTGTAGAGTTACAAGGAGACTATTTTCAAAAACGCCGAGTACTGTTTAGACGGGTTACAGAGATGGGAACATCGCTTGGAGAAGTGTGTAGAGTTACAAGGAGACTATGTTGAAAAACGCCGAGTACTATTTGGACGGGTTACAGAGATGGGAACATCGCTGGGAGAAGTGTGTAGAGTTACAAGGCGACTATGTTCAGAAACGCCGAGTTCTATTTGGACGGGTTACAGAGATGGGAACATCGTTGGGAGAAATGTGTACAGTTACAAGGAGACTATGTTGAATAGCGCCGAGTACTATTTGGACGGGTTATAGAGATGGGAACATCGCTTGGAGAAGTGTGTAGAGTTCCAAGGAGACTATGTTGAAAAACGCCGAGTAATATTTGGACGGGTTATAGAGATGGGAACATCGCTTGGAGAAGTGTGTAGAGATACAAGGAGACTATGTTGAAAAACGCCGAGTACTATTTGGACGGGTTATAGAGATGGGAACATCGCTTGGAGAAGTGTGTAGAGTTCCAAGGAGACTATGTTGAAAAACGCCGAGTAATATTTGGACGGGTTACAGAGATGGGAACATCGCTGGGAGAAGTGTGTAGAGTTACAAGGAGACTATGTTGAAAAACGCCGAGTACTATTTAGACGTGTTACAGAGATGCGAGCATCGCTCGGAGTAGTGCGTAGAGTTACAAGGAGACTATGTTGAAAAACGCCGAGTAATATTTGGACGGGTTATAGAGATGGGAGCATCGCTGGGAGAAGTGTGTAGAGTTACAAGGAGACTATGTTGAAAAACGCCGAGTACTATTTGGACGGGTTACAGAGATGGGAGCATCGCTGAAAGAAGTGAGTAGAGTTACAAGGAGACTATGTTGAAATACGCCAAGCACTCTTTCGACGGGTTACAGGGATGGGAACATCGCTGGGAGAAGTGTGTAGAGCTACAAGGAGACCATGTTGAAAGACGCCGAGTACTATTTGGACGTGTTACAGAGGTGCGAACATCGCTGGGAGAAGTGGGTAGAGCTACAAGGAGACTGTGTTGAAAAACGCCGAGTACTATTTGGACGTGTTACAGGGATGAGAACATCGCTCGGAGGAGTGTGTAGAGTTACAAGGAGACTATGTTGAAAAACGCCGAGTACTATTTGGACGGGTTACAGAGATGGGAACATCGCTGGGAGAAGTGTGTAGAGTTACAAGGAGACTGTGTTGAAAAACGCCGAGTACTATTTGGACGGGTACCAGAGATGGGAACATCGCTGGGAGAAGTGTGTAGAGTTACAAGGAGACTATGTTGAAAAACGCCGTGTGCTATTTGGACGGGTTACAGAGATGGGAGCATCGCTGGAAGAAGTGTGTAGAGTTACAAGGCGACTATGTTGAAAAACGCCGAGTACTGTTCAGACGGGTTACAGAGATAGGAACATCGCTGGGAGAAGTGTGTAGAGTTACAAGGAGACTATGTTGAAAAACGCCGAGTACTGTTTAGACGGGTTACAGAGATAGGAACATCGCTGGGAGAAGTGTGTAGAGTTACAAGGAGACTATGTTGAAAAACGCCGAGTACTATTTGGACGGGTTACAGAGATGGGAACATCGCTGGGAGAAGTGTGTAGAGTTACAAGGCGACTATGTTGAAAAACGCCGAGTACTATTTGGACGGGGTACAGAGGTGCGAACATCGCTGGGAGAATTGGGTAGAGCTACAAGGAGACTGTGTTGAAAAACGCCAAGTGCTATTATGGACGGGTTACAGAGTTGGGAGCATCGCTGGGAGAAGTGTGCAGAGTTACAAGGAGACTATGCTGAAAAACGCCGAGTACTATTTGGACGGGTTAAAGAGATGAGAACATCGCTGGGAGAAGTGTGTAGAGTTACAAGGAGACTATGTTGAAAAACGGCGAGTACTAGTTGGACGGGTTACAGAGATGGGAACATCGCTGGAAGAAGTGTGTAAAGTTACAAGGCGACTATGTTGAAAAACGCCGAGTACTATTTGGACGGGTTACAGAGATGGGAACATCGCTGGGAGAAGTGTGTAGAGTTACAGGGCGACTATGTTGAAAAACGGCGAGTTCTATTTGGACGGGTTACAGAGATGGGAACATCGCTGGGAGAAGTGTGTAGAGTTACAAGGAGACTATGTTGAAAAACGCCGAGTACTATTTAGACGTGTTACAGAGATGCGAGCATCGCTCGGAGTAGTGCGTAGAGTTACAAGGAGACCATGTTGAAAAACGCCGAGTACTATTTGGACGTGTTACAGAGATGAGAGCATCGCTGAAAGAAGTGAGTAGAGTTACAAGGAGACTATGTTGAAATACGCCAAGCACTCTTTCGACTGGTAACAGAGATGGGAACATCGCTGGGAGAAGTGGGTAGAGCTACAAGGAGACTGTGTTGAAGAACGCCGAGTACTATTTGGACGTGCTACAGATGTGGGAGCATCGCTGGGAGAAGTGTGAAGAGTTACAAGGAGACTAAGTTGGAAAACGCCGAGTACTATTTGGACGTGTTACAGAAGTGGGAGCATCGCTGGGAGAAGTGTGTAGAGTTACAAGGAGACTGTGTTGAAGAACGTCGAGTACTATTTGGACGTGCTACAGATGTGGGAGCATCGCTGGGAGAAGTGTGAAGAGTTACAAGGAGACTAAGTTGGAAAACGCCGAGTACTATTTGGACGTGCTACAGATGTGGGAGCATCGCTGGGAGAAGTGTGAAGAGTTACAAGGAGACTAAGTTGGAAAACGCCGAGTACTATTTGGACGTGTTACAGATGTGGGAGCATCGCTGGGAGAAGTGTGTAGAGTTACAAGGAGACTAAGTTGAAAAACGCCGAGTAATATTTGGACGGATTATAGAGATGGGAGCATCGCTGGGAGAAGTGTGTAGAGTTACAAGGAGACTATGCCGAAAAACGACGAGTACTATTTGGACGGGTTACAGAGATGGGAGCATCGCTGAAAGAAGTGAGTAGAGTTACAAGGAGACTATGTTGAAAAACGCCGAGTACTATTTGGACGGGTTACAGAGATGGCAGCATTGCTAGGAGAAGTGTGTAGGGTTACAAGGAGACTATGTTGAAAAACGCCGAGTACTATTTGGACGGGTTACAGAAATGGGAACATCGCTGGGAGAAGTGTGTAAAGTTACAAGGAGACTATGTTGAAAAACGCCGAGTACTATTTGGACGTGTTACAGAGATGAGAACATCGCTGGGAGGAGTGTGTAGAGTTACAAGGAAACTATGTTGAAAAACGCCGAGTACTATGTGGACGAGTTACAGAGATGGGAATATCGCTGGAAGAAGTGGGTAGAGTTACAAGGAGACTATGTTGAAAAACGCCGAGTATTATTTGGACGGGTTACAGAGGTGGGAACATCGCTGGGAGAAGTGGGAAGAGCTACAAGGAGACTGTGTTGAAAAATGCCAAATGCTATTATGGACGGGTTACAGGGATGGGAGCATTGCTGGGAGAAGTGTGAAGAATTACAAGGCGACTATGTTGAAAAACGCCGAGTACAATTTGGACGGGTTACAGAGATGGGAACATCGCTGGGAGAAGTGTGTAGAGTTACAAGGCGACTATGTTGAAAGACGCCGAGTACTATTTGGACGTGTTACAGAGGTGGGAGCATCGCTGGGAGAAGTGTGTTGAGTTACAAGGAGACTAAGTTGGAAAACGACGAGTAGTATTTGGACGGGGTACAGAGGTGCGAACATCGCTGGGAGAAGTGGGTAGAGCTACAAGGAGACTGTGTTGAAAAACGCCAAGTGCTATTATGGACGGGTTACAGAGATGGGAGCATCGCTGGGAGAAGTGTGCAGATTTACAAGGAGACTATGCTGAAAAACGCCGAGTACTATTTGGACGGGTTAAAGAGATGAGAACATCGCTGGGAGAAGTGTGTAGAGTTACAAGGAGACTATGTTGAAAAACGGCGAGTACTAGTTGGACGGGTTACAGAGATGGGAACATCGCTGGGAGAAGTGTGTAAAGTTACAAGGCGACTATGTTGAAAAAACGCCGAGTACTATTTGGACGGGTTACAGAGATGGGAACATCGCTGGGAGAAGTGTGTAGAGTTACAGGGCGACTATGTTGAAAAACGCCGAGTTCTATTTGGACGGATTACAGAGATGGGAACATCGCTGGGAGAAGTGTGTAGAGTTACAAGGAGACTATGTTGAAAAACGCCGAATACTATTTAGACGTGTTACAGAGATGGGAGCATCGCTCGGAGTAGTGCGTAGAGTTACAAGGAGACTATGTTGAAAAACGCCGAGTAATATTTGGACGTGTTACAGAGATGGGAGTATCGCTGGGAGAAGTGTGTAGAGTTACAAGGAGACTATGCCGAAAAACGACGAGTACTATTTGGACGGGTTACAGAGATGGGAGCATCGCTGAAAGAAGTGAGTAGAGTTACAAGGAGACTATGTTGAAATTCGCCAAGCACTCTTTCGACGGGTTACAGGGATGGGAACATCGCTGGGAGAAGTGTGTAGAGCTACAAGTAGACCATGTTGAAAAACGCCGAGTACTATTTGGACGTGTTACAGAGATGGGAACATCGCTGGGAGAAGTGGGTAGAGCTACAAGGAGACTGTGTTGAAAAACGCCGAGTACTATTTGGACGTGTTACAGGGATGAGAACATCGCTGGCAGAAGTGTGTAGAGTTACAAGGCGACTATGTTGAAAAACGCCGAGTAATATTTGGACGGGTTATAGAGATGGGAGCATCGCTGGGAGAAGTGTGTAGAGTTACAAGGAGACTATGTTGAAAAACGCCGAGTACTATTTGGACGGGTTACAGAGATGGGAGCATCGCTGAAAGAAGTGAGTAGAGTTACAAGGAGACTATGTTGAAATACGCCAAGCACTCTTTCGACGGGTTACAGGGATGGGAACATCGCTGGGAGAAGTGTGTAGAGCTACAAGGAGACCATGTTGAAAGACGCCGAGTACTATTTGGACGTGTTACAGAGGTGCGAACATCTCTGGGAGAAGTGGGTATAGCTACAAGGAGACTGTGTTCAAAAACGCCGAGTACTATTTGGACGTGTTACAGGGATGAGAACATCGCTGGGAGGAGTGTGTAGAGTTACAAGGAGACTATGTTGAAAAACGCCGAGTACTATTTGGACGGGTTACAGAGATGGGAACATCGCTGGGAGAAGTGTGTAGAGTTACAAGGAGACTGTGTTGAAAAACGCCGAGTACTATTTGGACGGGTTACAGAGATGGGAACATCGCTGGGAGAAGTGTGTAGAGTTACAAGGAGACTATGTTGAAAAACGCCGTGTGCTATTTGGACGGGTTACAGAGATGGGAGCATCGCTGGAAGAAGTGTGTAGAGTTACAAGGCGACTATGTTGAAAAACGCCGAGTACTGTTCAGACGGGTTACAGAGATAGGAACATCGCTGGGAGAAGTGTGTAGAGTTACAAGGAGACTATGTTGAAAAACGCCGAGTACTGTTTAGACGGGTTACAGAGATAGGAACATCGCTGGGAGAAGTGTGTAGAGTTACAAGGAGACTATGTTGAAAAACGCCGAGTACTATTTGGACGGGTTACAGAGATGGGAACATCGCTGGGAGAAGTGTGTAGAGTTACAAGGCGACTATGTTGAAAAACGCCGAGTTCTATTTGGACGGGTTACAGAGATGGGAACATCGTTGGGAGAAGTGTGTACAGTTACAAGGAGACTGTGTCGAAAAACGCCGAGTACTATTTGGACGGGTTACAGAGATGGGAAAATCGCTGTGAGAAGTGTGTAGAGTTACAAGGAGACTATGTTGAAAAACGCCGAATACTGTTTAGACGGATTACAGAGATGGGAACATCGCTAGGAGAAGTGTGTAGAGTTACAAGGAGACTATTTTCAAAAACGCCGAGTACTGTTTAGACGGGTTACAGAGATGGGAACATCGCTTTGAGAAGTGTGTAGAGTTACAAGGAGACTATGTTCAGAAACGCCGAGTTCTATTTGGACGGGTTACAGAGATGGGAACATCGTTGGGAGAAATGTGTACAGTTACAAGGAGACTATGTTGAATAGCGCCGAGTACTATTTGGACGGGTTATAGAGATGGGAACATCGCTTGGAGAAGTGTGTAGAGTTCCAAGGAGACTATGTTGAAAAACGCCGAGTAATATTTGGACGGGTTATAGAGATGGGAACATCGCTTGGAGAAGTGTGTAGAGTTACAAGGAGACTATGTTGAAAAACGCCGAGTACTATTTGGACGGGTTATAGAGATGGGAACATCGCTTGGAGAAGTGTGTAGAGTTCCAAGGAGACTATGTTGAAAAACGCCGAGTAATATTTGGACGGGTTATAGAGATGGGAGCATCGCTGGGAGAAGTGTGTAGAGTTACAAGGAGACTATGTTGAAAAACGCCGAGTAATATTTGGACGTGTTACAGAGATGGAAACATCGCTTGGAGAAGTGTGTAGAGTTACAAGGAGACTATGTTGAAAAACGCCGAGTACTATTTGGACGGGTTATAGAGATGGGAGCATCGCTGGGAGAAGTGTGTAGAGTTACAAGGAGACTATGTTGAAAAACGCCGAGTACTATTTGGACGTGTTACAGAGATGAGAACATCGCTGGGAGGAGTGTGTAGAGTTACAAGGAGACTATGTTGAAAAACGCCGAGTACTATGTGGACGAGTTACAGAGATGGGAATATCGCTGGGAGAAGTGCGTAGAGTTACAAGGAGACTATGTTGAAAAACGCCGAGTATTATTTGGACGGGTTACAGAGGTGGGAACATCGCTGGGAGAAGTGGGTAGAGCTACAAGGAGACTGTGTTGAAAAATGCCAAGTGCTATTATGGACGGGTTACAGAGATGGGAGCATTGCTGGGAGAAGTGTGAAGAATTACAAGGCGACTTGTTGAAAGACGCCGAGTACTATTTGGACGTGTTACAGAGGTGGGAGCATCGCTGGGAGAAGTGTGTTGAGTTACAAGGAGACTAAGTTGGAAAACGACGAGTAGTATTTGGACGGGTTACAGGATGGGAGCATCGCTCGGAGTAGGGCGTAGAGTTACAACGAGACTAAGTTGAAAAACGCCGAGTTATATTTGGACGGGTTATAGAGATGGGAGCTTCGCTGGGAGAAGTGTGTAGAGTTACAAGGAGACTATGCCGAAAAACGACGAGTACTATTTGGACGGGTTACAGAGATGGGAGCAGCAGTGAAAGAAGTGAGTAGAGTTACAAAGAGGCTATGTTGAAATACGCCAAGCACTTTTTCGACGGGTTACAGGGATGGGAACATCACTGGGAGAAGTGTGTAGAGCTACAAGGAGACCATGTTGACAAACGCCGAGTACTATATGGACGGGTTACAGAGATGGCAGCATTGCTAGGAGAAGTGTGTAGGGTTACAAGGAGACTATGTTGAAAAACGCCGAGTACTATTTTGACGGGTTACAGAAATGGAAACATCGCAGGGAGAAGTGTGTAAAGTTACAAGGAGACTATGTTGAAAAACGCCGAGTACTATTTGGACGTGTTACAGAGATGAGAACATCGCTGGGAGGAGTGTGTAGAGTTACAAGGAGACTATGTTTAAAAACGCCGATTACTATGTGGACGAGTTACAGCGATGGGAATATCGCTGGGAGAAGTGGGTAGAGTTACAAGGAGACTATGTTGAAAAACGCCGAGTATTATTTGGACGGGTTACAGAGGTGGGAACATCGCTGGGAGAAGTGGGTAGAGCTACAAGGAGACTGTGTTGAAAAATGCCAAGTGCTATTATGGACGGGTTACAGAGATGGGAGCATCGCTGGGAGAAGTGTGAAGAGTTACAAGGCGACTATGTTGAAAAACGCCGAGTACTATTTGGACGGGTTACAGAGATGGGAACATCGCTGGGAGAAGTGTGTAGGGTTACAAGGCCACTATGTTGAAAGACGCCGAGTACTATTTGGACGTGTTACAGAGGTGGGAGCATCGCAGGGAGAAGTGTGTTGAGTTACAAGGAGACTAAGTTGGAAAACGACGAGTAGTTTTTGGACGGGTTACAGGATGGGAGCATCGCTCGGAGTAGGGCGTAGAGTTACAAGGAGACTATGTTGAAAAACGCCGAGTAATATTTGGACGGGTTATAGAGATGGGAGCATCGCTGGGAGAAGTGTGTAGAATTACAAGGAGACGATGCCGAAAAACGACGAGTACTATTTGGACGGGTTACAGAGATGGGAGCAGCGCTGAAAGAAGTGAGTAGAGTTACAAGGAGACTATGTTGAAATACGCCAAGCACTCTTTCGACGGGTTACAGGGATGGGAACATCGCTGGGAGAAGTGTGTAGAGCTACAACGAGACTATGTTGAAAAACGGCGAGTACTATTTGGACGTGTTACAGGGATGAGAGCATCGCTGGGAGGAGTGTGTAGAGTTACAAGGAGACTATGTTGAAAAACGCCGAGTACTATTTGGACGGGGTACAGAGGTGCGAACATCGCTGGGAGAAGTGGGTAGAGCTACAAGGAGACTGTGTTGAAAAACGCCAAGTGCTATTATGGACGGGTTACAGAGATGGGAGCATCGCTGGGAGAAGTGTGCAGATTTACAAGGAGACTATGCTGAAAAACGCCGAGTACTATTTGGACGGGTTAAAGAGATGAGAACATCGCTGGGAGAAGTGTGTAGAGTTACAAGGAGACTATGTTGAAAAACGGCGAGTACTAGTTGGACGGGTTACAGAGATGGGAACATCGCTGGGAGAAGTGTGTAAAGTTACAAGGCGACTATGTTGAAAAAACGCCGAGTACTATTTGGACGGGTTACAGAGATGGGAACATCGCTGGGAGAAGTGTGTAGAGTTACAGGGCGACTATGTTGAAAAACGCCGAGTTCTATTTGGACGGATTACAGAGATGGGAACATCGCTGGGAGAAGTGTGTAGAGTTACAAGGAGACTATGTTGAAAAACGCCGAATACTATTTAGACGTGTTACAGAGATGGGAGCATCGCTCGGAGTAGTGCGTAGAGTTACAAGGAGACTATGTTGAAAAACGCCGAGTAATATTTGGACGTGTTACAGAGATGGGAGTATCGCTGGGAGAAGTGTGTAGAGTTACAAGGAGACTATGCCGAAAAACGACGAGTACTATTTGGACGGGTTACAGAGATGGGAGCATCGCTGAAAGAAGTGAGTAGAGTTACAAGGAGACTATGTTAAATTCGCCAAGCACTCTTTCGACGGGTTACAGGGATGGGAACATCGCTGGGAGAAGTGTGTAGAGCTACAAGGAGACCATGTTGAAAAACGCCGAGTACTATTTGGACGTGTTACAGAGATGGGAACATCGCTGGGAGAAGTGGGTAGAGCTACAAGCAGACTGTGTTGAAAACCGCCGAGTACTATTTGGACGTGTTACAGGGATGAGAACATCGCTGGCAGAAGTGTGTAGAGTTACAAGGCGACTATGTTCAAAAACGCCGAGTTCTATTTGGACGGGTAACAGAGATGGGAACATCGTTGGGAGAAATGTGTACAGTAACAAGGAGACTATGTTGAATAGCGCCGAGTACTATTTGGACGGGTTACAGAGATAGGAACATCGCTCGGAGTAGTGCGTAGAGTTCCAAGGAGACTATGTTGAAAAACGCCGAGTAATATTTGGACGGGTTATAGAGATGAGAGCATCGCTGGGAGAAGTGTGTAGAGTTACAAGGAGACTATTTTGAAATACGACGAGTACTATTTGGACGGGTTACAGGGATGGGAACATCGCTGGGAGAAGTGTGTAGAGTTACA
This sequence comes from Mantis religiosa, assembly GCA_030765055.1. Taxonomy (NCBI): domain Eukaryota; kingdom Metazoa; phylum Arthropoda; class Insecta; order Mantodea; family Mantidae; genus Mantis; species Mantis religiosa. Next base: position 4,305,802 of record JAUKNK010000090.1, on the reverse strand, counting down.
AGGCGACTATGTTGAAAAACGCCGAGTTCTATTTGGACGGGTTACAGAGATAGGAACATCGCTCGGAGTAGTGCGTAGAGTTCCAAGGAGACTATGTTGAAAAACGCCGAGTACTATTTGGACGGGTTATAGAGATGGGAACATCGTTGGGAGAAGTGTGTACAGTTACAAGGAGACTATGTCGAAAAACGCCGAGTACTATTTGGACGGGTTACAGAGATGGGAACATCGCTGGGAGAAGTGTGTAGAGTTACAAGGAGACTATTTTGAAAAACGCCGAGTACTATTTGGACGTGTTACAGAGATGGGAACATCGCTTGGAGAAGTGTGTAGAGTTACAAGGAGACTATGTTGAAAAACGCCGAGTACTATTTGGACGGGTTACAGAGATGGGAACATCGCCGGGAGAAGTGTGTAGAGTTACAAGGCGACTATCTTCAAAAACGCCGAGTTCTATTTGGACGGGTTACAGAGATGGGAACATCGTTGGGAGATATGTGTACAGTTACAAGGAGACTATGTTGAATAGCGCCGAGTACTATTTGGACGGGTTACAGAGATGGGAACATCGCTCGGAGTAGTGCGTAGAGTTCCAAGGAGACTATGTTGAAAAACGCCGAGTAATATTTGGACGGGTTATAGAGATGGGAGCATCGCTGGGAGAAGTGTGTAGAGTTACAAGGAGACTAAGTTGAAAAACGCCGAGTAATATTTGGACGGGTTATAGAGATGGGAGCATCGCTGGGAGAAGTGTGTAGAGTTACAAGGAGACTATGCCGAAAAACGACGAGTACTATTTGGACGGGTTACAGAGATGGGAGCATCGCTGAAAGAAGTGAGTAGAGTTACAAGGAGACTATGTTGAAATACGCCAAGCACTCTTTCGACGGGTTACAGGGATGGGAACATCGCTGGGAGAAGTGTGTAGAGCTACAAGGAGACCATGTTGAGAAACGCCGAGTACTATTTGGACGGGTTACAGAGATGGCAGCATTGCTAGGAGAAGTGTGTAGGGTTACAAGGAGACTATGTTGAAAAACGCCGAGTACTATTTGGACGGGTTACAGAAATGGGAACATCGCTGGGAGAAGTGTGTAAAGTTACAAGGAGACTATGTTGAAAAACGCCGAGTACTATTTGGACGTGTTACAGAGATGAGAACATCGCTGGGAGGAGTGTGTAGAGTTACAAGGAAACTATGTTGAAAAACGCCGAGTTCTATTTGGACGGGTTACAGAGATGGGAACATCGTTGGGAGATATGTGTACAGTTACAAGGAGACTATGTTGAATAGCGCCGAGTACTATTTGGACGGGTTACAGAGATGGGAACATCGCTCGGAGTAGTGCGTAGAGTTCCAAGGAGACTATGTTGAAAAACGCCGAGTAATATTTGGACGGGTTATAGAGATGGGAGCATCGCTGGGAGAAGTGTGTAGAGTTACAAGGAGACTAAGTTGAAAAACGCCGAGTAATATTTGGACGGGTTATAGAGATGGGAGCATCGCTGGGAGAAGTGTGTAGAGTTACAAGGAGACTATGCCGAAAAACGACGAGTACTATTTGGACGGGTTACAGAGATGGGAGCATCGCTGAAAGAAGTGAGTAGAGTTACAAGGAGACTATGTTGAAATACGCCAAGCACTCTTTCGACGGGTTACAGGGAGGGGAACATCGCTGGGAGAAGTGTGTAGAGCTACAAGGAGACCATGTTGACAAACGCCGAGTACTATTTGGACGGGTTACAGAGATGGCAGCATTGCTAGGAGAAGTGTGTAGGGTTACAAGGAGACTATGTTGAAAAACGCCGAGTACTATTTGGACGGGTTACAGAAATGGGAACATCGCTGGGAGAAGTGTGTAAAGTTACAAGGAGACTATGTTGAAAAACGCCGAGTACTATTTGGACGTGTTACAGAGATGAGAACATCGCTGGGAGGAGTGTGTAGAGTTACAAGGAAACTATGTTGAAAAACGCCGAGTACTATGTGGACGAGTTACAGAGATGGGAATATCGCTGGGAGAAGTGGGTAGAGTTACAAGGAGACTATGTTGAAAAACGCCGAGTATTATTTGGACGGGTTACAGAGGTGGGAACATCGCTGGGAGAAGTGTGTAGAGCTACAAGGAGACTGTGTTGAAAAATGCCAAATGCTATTATGGACGGGTTACAGGGATGGGAGCATTGCTGGGAGAAGTGTGAAGAATTACAAGGCGACTATGTTGAAAAACGCCGAGTACAATTTGGACGGGTTACAGAGATGGGAACATCGCTGGGAGAAGTGTGTAGAGTTACAAGGCGACTATGTTGAAAGACGCCGAGTATTATTTGGACGTGTTACAGAGGTGGGAGCATCGCTGGGAGAAGTGTGTTGAGTTAAAAGGAGACTAAGTTGGAAAACGACGAGTAGAATTTGGACGGGTTACAGGATGGGAGCATCGCTCGGAGTAGGGCGTAGAGTTACAAGGAGACTATGTTGAAAAACGCCGAGTAATATTTGGACGGGTTATAGAGATGGGAGCATCGCTGGGAGAAGTGTGTAGAGTTACAAGGAGACGATGCCGAAAAACGACGAGTACTATTTGGACGGGCTACAGAGATGGGAGCAGCGCTGAAAGAAGTGAGTAGAGTTACAAGGAGACTATGTTGAAATACGCCAAGCACTCTTTCGACGGGTTACAGGGATGGGAACATCGCTAGGAGAAGTGTGTAGAGCTACAAGGAGACCATGTTGACAGACGCCGAGTACTATTTGGACGGGTTACAGAGATGGGAGCATTGCTAGGAGAACTGTGTAGAGTTACAACGAGACTATGTTGAAAAACGCCGAGTACTATTTGGACGTTTTACAGGGATGAGAGCATCGCTGGGAGGAGTGTGTAGAGTTACAAGAAGACTATGTTGAAAAACGCCGAGTACTATTTGGACGGGGTACAGAGGTGCGAACATCGCTGAGAGAAGTGGGTAGAGCTACAAGGAGACTGTGTTGAAAAACGCCAAGTGCTATTATGGACGGGTTACAGAGATGGGAGCATCGCTGGGAGAAGTGTGCAGAGTTACAAGGAGACTATGCTGAAAAACGCCGAGTACTATTTGGACGGGTTAAAGAGATGAGAACATCGCTGGGAGAAGTGTGTAGAGTTACAAGGAGACTATGTTGAAAAACGGCGAGTACTAGTTGGACGGGTTACAGAGATGGGAACATCGCTGGGAGAAGTGTGTAAAGTTACAAGGCGACTATGTTGAAAAACGCCGAGTACTATTTGGACGGGTTACAGAGATGGGAACATCGCTGGGAGAAGTGTGTAGAGTTACAGGGCGACTATGTTGAAAAACGCCGAGTTCTATTTGGACGGGTTACAGAGATGGGAACATCGCTGGAAGAAGTGTGTAGAGTTACAAGGAGACTATGTTGAAAAACGCCGAGTACTATTTAGACGTGTTACAGAGATGGGAGCATCGCTCGGAGTAGTGCGTAGAGTTACAAGGAGACTATGTTGAAAAACGCCGAGTAATATTTGGACGGGTTATAGAGATGGGAGCATCGCTGGGAGAAGTGTGTAGAGTTACAAGGAGACTATGCCGAAAAACGACGAGTACTATTTGGACGGGTTACAGAGATGGGAGCATCGCTGAAAGAAGTGAGTAGAGTTACAAGGAGACTATGTTGAAATACGCCAAGCACTCTTTCGACTGGTTACAGGGATGGGAACATCGCTGGGAGAAGTGTGTAGAGCTACAAGGAGACCATGTTGAAAGACGCCGAGTACTATTTGGACGTGTTACAGAGGTGCGAACATCGCTGGGAGAAGTGGGTAGAGCTACAAGGAGACTGTGTTGAAAAACGCCGAGTACTATTTGGACGTGTTACAGGGATGAGAACATCGCTGGGAGGAGTGTGTAGAGTTACAAGGAGACTATGTTGAAAAACGCCGAGTACTATTTGGACGGGTTACAGAGATGGGAACATCGCTGGGAGAAGTGTGTAGAGTTACAAGGAGACTATGTTGAAAAACGCCGAGTACTGTTTAGACGGGTTACAGAGATAGGAACATCCCTGGAAGAAGTGTGTAGAGTTACAAGGCGACTATGTTGAAAAACGCCGAGTACTGTTCAGACGGGTTACAGAGATAGGAACATCGCTGGGAGAAGTGTTTAGAGTTACAAGGAGACTATGTTGAAAAACGCCGAGTACTGTTTAGACGGGTTACAGAGATAGGAACATCGCTGGGAGAAGTGTGTAGAGTTACAAGGAGACTACGTTGAAAAACGCCGAGTACTATTTGGACGGGTTACAGAGATGGGAACATCGCTGGGAGAAGTGTGTAGAGCTACAAGGCGACTATGTTGAAAAACGCCGAGTTCTATTTGGACGGGTTACAGAGATGGGAACATCGTTGGGAGAAGTGTGTACAGTTACAAGGAGACTGTGTCGAAAAACGCCGAGTACTATTTGGACGGGTTACAGAGATGGGAAGATCGCTGTGAGAAGTGTGTAGAGTTACAAGGAGACTATGTTGAAAAACGCCGAATACTGTTTAGACGGGTTACAGAGATGGGAACATCGCTAGGAGAAGTGTGTAGAGTTACAAGGAGACAATGTTGAAAAACGCCGAGTACTATTTGGACGGGTTACAGAGATGGGAACATCGCTTGGAGAAGTGTGTAGAGTTACAAGGAGACAATGTTGAAAAACGCCGAGTACTATTTGGACGGGTTACAGAGATGGGAGCATCGCTGGGAGAAGTGTGTAGAGTTACAAGGCGACTATGTTCAAAAACGCCGAGTTCTATTTGGACGGGTTACAGAGATGGGAACATCGTTGGGAGAAATGTGTACAGTTACAAGGAGACTATGTTGAATAGCGCCGAGTACTATTTGGACGGGTTACAGAGATGGGAACATCGCTCGGAGTAGTGCGTAGAGTTCCAAGGAGACTATGTTGAAAAACGCCGAGTACTATTTGGACGGGTTATAGAGATGGGAGCATCGCTGGGAGAAGTGTGTAGAGTTACAAGGAGACTATGTTGAAAAACGCCGAGTACTATTTGGACGTGTTACAGAGATGAGAACATCGCTGGGAGGAGTGTGTAGAGTTACAAGGAGACTATGTTGAAAAACGCCGAGTACTATGTGGACGAGTTACAGAGATGGGAATATCGCTGGGAGAAGTAGGTAGAGTTACAAGGAGACTATGTTGAAAAACGCCGAGTATTATTTGGACGGGTTACAGAGGTGGGAACATCGCTGGGAGAAGTGGGTAGAGCTACAAGGAGACTGTGTTGAAAAATGCCAAGTGCTATTATGGACGGGTTACAGAGATGGGAGCATCGCTGGGAGAAGTGTGAAGAGTTACAAGGCGACTATGTTGAAAAACGCCGAGTACTATTTGGACGGGTTACAGAGATGGGAACATCGCTGGGAGAAGTGTGTAGGGTTACAAGGCGACTATGTTGAAAGACGCCGAGTACTATTTGGACGTGTTACAGAGGTGGGAGCATCGCAGGGAGAAGTGTGTTGAGTTACAAGGAGACTAAGTTGGAAAACGACGAGTAGTTTTTGGACGGGTTACAGGATGGGAGCATCGCTCGGAGTAGGGCGTAGAGTTGCAAGGAGACTATGTTGAAAAACGCCGAGTAATATTTGGACGGGTTATAGAGATGGGAGCATCGCTGGGAGAAGTGTGTAGAGTTACAAGGGGACGATGCCGAAAAACGACGAGTACTATTTGGACGGGTTACAGAGATGGGAGCAGCGCTGAAAGAAGTGAGTAGAGTTACAAGGAGACTATGTTGAAATACGCCAAGCACTCTTTCGACGGGTTACAGGGATGGGAACATCGCTGGGAGAAGTGTGTAGAGCTACAAGGAGACCATGTTGACAAACGCCGAGTACTATTTGGACGGGTTACAGAGATGGGAGCATTCCTAGGAGAACTGTGTAGAGTTGCAACGAGACTATGTTGAAAAACGCCGAGTACTATTTGGACGTGTTACCGGGATGAGAGCATCGCTGGGAGGAGTGTGTAGAGTTACAAGGAGACTATGTTGAAAAACGCCGAGTACTATTTGGACGGGGTACAGAGGTGCGAACATCGCTGGGAGAAGTGGGTAGAGCTACAAGGAGACTGTGTTGAAAAACGCCAAGTGCTATTATGGACGGGTTACAGAGATGGGAGCATCGCTGGGAGAAGTGTGCAGATTTACAAGGAGACTATGCTGAAAAACGCCGAGTACTATTTGGACGGGTTAAAGAGATGAGAACATCGCTGGGAGAAGTGTGTAGAGTTACAAGGAGACTATGTTGAAAAACGGCGAGTACTAGTTGGACGGGTTACAGAAATGGGAACATCGCTGGGAGAAGTGTGTAAAGTTACAAGGCGACTATGTTGAAAAACGCCGAGTACTATTTGGACGGGTTACAGAGATGGGAACATCGCTGGGAGAAGTGTGTAGAGTTACAGGGCGACTATGTAGAAAAACGCCGAGTTCTATTTGGACGGATTACAGAGATGGGAACATCGCTGGGAGAAGTGTGTAGAGTTACAAGGAGACTATGTTGAAAAACGCCGAATACTATTTAGACGTGTTACAGAGATGGGAGCATCGCAGGGAGAAGTGTGTTGAGTTACAAGGAGACTAAGTTGGAAAACGACGAGTAGTTTTTGGACGGGTTACAGGATGGGAGCATCGCTCGGAGTAGGGCGTAGAGTTACAAGGAGACTATGTTGAAAAACGCCGAGTAATATTTGGACGGGTTATAGAGATGGGAGCATCGCTGGGAGAAGTGTGTAGAGTTACAAGGAGACGATGCCGAAAAACGACGAGTACTATTTGGACGGGTTACAGAGATGGGAGCAGCGCTGAAAGAAGTGAGTAGAGTTACAAGGAGACTATGTTGAAATACGCCAAGCACTCTTTCGACGGGTTACAGGGATGGGAACATCGCTGGGAGAAGTGTGTAGAGCTACAAGGAGACCATGTTGACAAACGCCGAGTACTATTTGGACGGGTTACAGAGATGGGAGCATTGCTAGGAGAACTGTGTAGAGTTACAACGAGACTATGTTGAAAAACGCCGAGTACTATTTGGACGTGTTACAGGGATGAGAGCATCGCTGGGAGGAGTGTGTAGAGTTACAAGGAGACTATGTTGAAAAACGCCGAGTACTATTTGGACGGGGTACAGAGGTGCGAACATCGCTGGGAGAAGTGGGTAGAGCTACAAGGAGACTGTGTTGAAAAACGCCAAGTGCTATTATGGACGGGTTACAGAGATGGGAGCATCGCTGGGAGAAGTGTGCAGATTTACAAGGAGACTATGCTGAAAAACGCCGAGTACTATTTGGACGGGTTAAAGAGATGAGAACATCGCTGGGAGAAGTGTGTAGAGTTACAAGGAGACTATGTTGAAAAACGGCGAGTACTAGTTGGACGGGTTACAGAGATGGGAACATCGCTGGGAGAAGTGTGTAAAGTTACAAGGCGACTATGTTGAAAAACGCCGAGTACTATTTGGACGGGTTACAGAGATGGGAACATCGCTGGGAGAAGTGTGCAGAGTTACAGGGCGACTATGTTGAAAAACGCCGAGTTCTATTTGGACGGATTACAGAGATGGGAACATCGCTGGGAGAAGTGTGTAGAGTTACAAGGAGACTATGTTGAAAAACGCCGAATACTATTTAGACGTGTTACAGAGATGGGAGCATCGCTCGGAGTAGTGCGTAGAGTTACAAGGAGACTATGTTGAAAAACGCCGAGTACTATTTGGACGTGTTACAGAGATGGGAACATCGCTGGGAGAAGTGTGTAGAGTTACAAGGAGACTATGCCGAAAAACGACGAGTACTATTTGGACGTGTTACAGAGATGGGAACATCGCTGGGAGAAGTGTGTAGAGTTACAAGGAGACTGTGTTGAAAAACGCCGAGTACTATTTGGACGGGTTACAGAGATGGGAGCATCGCTGAAAGAAGTGAGTAGAGTTACAAGGAGACTATGTTGAAATTCGCCAAGCACTCTTTCGACGGGTTACAGGGATGGGAACATCGCTGGGAGAAGTGTGTAGAGCTACAAGGAGACCATGTTGAAAAACGCCGAGTACTATTTGGACGTGTTACAGGGATGAGAACATCGCTGGGAGGAGTGTGTAGAGTTACAAGGAGACTATGTTGAAAAACGCCGAGTACTATTTGGACGGGTTACAGAGATGGGAACATCGCTGGGAGAAGTGTGTAGAGTTACAAGGAGACTATGTTGAAAAACGCCGAGTACTGTTTAGACGGGTTACAGAGATAGGAACATCGCTGGGAGAAGTGTGTAGAGTTACAAGGAGACTATGTTGTAAAACGCCGAGTACTGTTTAGACGGGTTACAGAGATGGGAGCATCGCTGGGAGAAGTGTGTAGAGTTACAAGGAGACTATGTTGAAAAACGCCGAGTACTGTTTAGACGGGTTACAGAGATAGGAACATCGCTGGGAGAAGTGTGTAGAGTTACAAGGAGACTATGTTGTAAAACGCCGAGTACTATTTGGACGGGTTACAGAGATGGGAACATCACTGGGAGAAGTGTGTAGAGTTACAAGGCGACTATGTTGAAAAACGCCTAGTTCTATTTGGACGGGTTACAGAGATGGGAACATCGTTGGGAGAAGTGTGTACAGTTACAAGGAGACTATGTCGAAAAACGCCGAGTACTATTTGGACGGGTTACAGAGATGGGAACATCGCTGGGAGAAGTGTGTAGAGTTACAAGGAGACTATGTTGAAAAACGCCGAATACTGTTTAGACGGGTTACAGAGATGGGAACATCGCTAGGAGAAGTGTGTAGAGTTACAAGGAGACTATTTTGAAAAACGCCGAGTACTGTTTAGACGGGTTACAGAGATGGGAACATCGCTTGGAGAAGTGTGTAGAGTTACAAGGAGACTATGTTGAAAAACGCCGAGTACTATTTGGACGGGTTACAGAGATGGGAGCATCGCTGGGAGAAGTGTGTAGAGTTACAAGGCGACTATGTTCAAAAACGCCGAGTTCTATTTGGACGGGTTACAGAGATGGGAACATCGTTGGGAGAAATGTGTACAGTTACAAGGAGACTATGTTGAATAGCGCCGAGTACTATTTGGACGGGTTACAGAGATGGGAGCATCGCTGGGAGAAGTGTGTAGAGTTACAAGGAGACTATGTTGAAAAACGCCGAGTACTGTTTAGACGGGTTACAGAGATAGGAACATCGCTGGGAGAAGTGTGTAGAGTTACAAGGAGACTATGTTGTAAAACGCCGAGTACTATTTGGACGGGTTACAGAGATGGGAACATCACTGGGAGAAGTGTGTAGAGTTACAAGGCGACTATGTTGAAAAACGCCTAGTTCTATTTGGACGGGTTACAGAGATGGGAACATCGTTGGGAGAAGTGTGTACAGTTACAAGGAGACTATGTCGAAAAACGCCGAGTACTATTTGGACGGGTTACAGAGATGGGAACATCGCTGGGAGAAGTGTGTAGAGTTACAAGGAGACTATGTTGAAAAACGCCGAATACTGTTTAGACGGGTTACAGAGATGGGAACATCGCTAGGAGAAGTGTGTAGAGTTACAAGGAGACTATTTTGAAAAACGCCGAGTACTGTTTAGACGGGTTACAGAGATGGGAACATCGCTTGGAGAAGTGTGTAGAGTTACAAGGAGACTATGTTGAAAAACGCCGAGTACTATTTGGACGGGTTACAGAGATGGGAGCATCGCTGGGAGAAGTGTGTAGAGTTACAAGGCGACTATGTTCAAAAACGCCGAGTTCTATTTGGACGGGTTACAGAGATGGGAACATCGTTGGGAGAAGTGTGTAGAGTTACAAGGCGACTATGTTCAAAAACGCCGAGTTCTATTTGGACGGGTTACAGAGATGGGAACATCGTTGGGAGAAGTCTGTAGAGTTACAAGGCGACTATGTTGAAAAACGCCTAGTTCTATTTGGACGGGTTACAGAGATGGGAACATCGCTGGGAGAAGTGTGTAGAGCTACAAGGAGACCATGTTGACAAACGCCGAGTACTATTTGGACGGGTTACAGAGATGGGAGCATTGCTAGGAGAAGTGTGTAGAGTTACAAGGAGACTATGTTGAAAAACGCCGAGTACTGTTTGGACGTGTTACAGAGATGACAACATCGCTGGGAGAAGTGGGTAGAGCTACAAGGAGACTATGTTGAAAAACGCCGAGTACTATTTGGACGGGTTAAAGAGATGAGAACATCGCTGGGAGAAGTGTGTAGAGTTACAAGGAGACTATGTTGAAAAACGCCGAGTACTATTTGGACGGGTTACAGAGATGGGAACATCGCTGGGAGAAGTGTGTAGAGTTACAAGGAGACTATGTTGAAAAACGCCGAGTAATATTTGGACGGGTTACAGAGATGGGAACATCGCTGGGAGAAGTGTGTACAGTTACAAGGAGACTATGTTGAAAAACGCCGAGTACTATTTGAACGTGTTACAGAGATGGGAACATCGCTGGGAGAAGGGTGTAGAGTTACAAGGAGACTATGTTGAAAAACGTCGAGTACTATTTGGACGTGTTACAGAGATGGGAGTATCGCTGGGAGAAGTGTGTAGAGTTACAAGGAGACTATGTTGAAAAACGCCGAGTACTATTTGGACGTGTTACAGAGATAGGAACATCGCTGGTAGAAGTGTGTAGAGTTACAAGGAGAATATGTTGAAAAACGCCGAGTACTATTTGGACGGGTTACAGAGATGGGAACATCGCTGGGAGAAGTGTGTACAGTTACAAGGAGACTAAGTTGTAACAAAATATATGTGAAAAAAATTTCTTGTATGTTTCTTAAGTTGGAAGCTTTTCAGACCACCTATGTAGCAGGCAACTTAGCCTAAACGTCAATCCCTAGTACTAATCTGCTGAAAAACCCGTTGTAGCGGGAGACCAGTGAATAGTGTTTAATTTTTGGAGATCTTAAACAGCCTCGTAATGTAATCCATTTTTCGGGGTCGCGTGTATACTCAAACCCTGCATCACTTAATTAACCTCAAAATTGTGTACATGTATTTCATTGAATAGTTATTTGGAAACATAAGAGCATAGTTTGGAACTTGAAAACCAACATTTATGCAAGAAACCGTTTGCAGTCAAAGCGGCTGAACGTTACAGCGTCAGCATCTGAACTTTGCTTTTGAGTTTTTTGCGCCACTGACTAAGGTTTTGTATATCATAAATGGGGACAAGTTTTCAACGTTTCCAAGTCATTTTGGAATATCAATTCTGTGAAATAATAAAATTATTGACAACTTTCTATAAAATATCCACTTCTTGTTTTAACAATGCATAATTTCAGACAAAGTGTTTGTGTAACTGGACACATAGACTGGATATTGAACAAGATACAGGTATTGCGCCTTGAAATGTCGAGTGTAAATAAACCAAACGTCGTTTTGGGGGAACCTGTGAGTGACACCGGGAGTTTTGCAGCAGCTACTTGAACTTTACAAAGGAGTTACATGGAAAGTGCAATGGATAACCTCGGAGCCAGGCGCACTGGAAATCCTGATGAAATGGAAAACTGTACAGATACTGGTGATTACTTGGAGAACGAATAAGCAACACTTAACCTTTTCGCAGCCTCAACTTCGATGTCAGTAGTTTGCCACACAGCGGTGTACAAATGAGAAAAAAGAGCATGCAAAGCAAAACATGCTAAGAGGGATATCCCAAATCAGGTTCTGGTTAGAGATATGCATGTCGTAGGTTTAGCGTTGCTGAGCAGAAGTCGTTCAGTTTATTTTCTTGTCGAAGAAAACTATAAGTCAGCAAGGTGTATGACCTGAAGTTTACGTTAGAGGCACTGAATATGAAAAAGGCAGAATTTATGGAATCTTTGCACAAGGGCGGATCAAATATAAACGGAAATTATTATTTAAAATTTGTTGTATCAGCAAACAAAAATGCTCATATACATTTTGTCCTGCCCTCGATACACATTTTCTCTATCCTTATAGAATGAAGAAGGACGCGTGCAGGGCCAGTTGCCCACTAAATCTTCTCCATTTGCGTCATCACCAAAGCGCTGTCCTCCTAGGTCTTGTTTGAGTGGTCCAAACAAATGGTCGTCGCAGGGCGACAAATCTGGACTCTAAGGAAGGTGTTCCTAACTGTCCAATTAATTTTCCTTCAGTTTTTCCCGCGTTAAAGTTGCAATATGTGGCCGCGCATTGGTATCGACAAACTGGAATGTTGATAGTGTTTTGTCTTTGTTTATATTTGTGTTATATCCAGTGTTTCATTTGTGGTTATAACATTTTATAAATATCCTGATGATAGGAGAAATGCACACTCCCGAAACGTTGATATCTAACCATCTTTTCACCTGGCTTGCTTCCCGAGAAGAAAGTGATAGTAAGCACTATTGCAGCTCGCGTCACAGGGGCCCACGAACTCTCGAACATCCATTACTGTGTGAGCTCTGCACAACTGTGAGAATCTTGGTGGTGCATTAGCGCCAATGGCCATATCGATTTCGCCAGCAAGCTTAAGCAGCTTGATAGCTCTGCATATGGGACGTTAGGGCGTATTTATTTCGAACTGAACCTTATTATCAATTTACAGATACATCGTACGGTAACATCGACATGTTCAACTCAAAATGTTTGAAAAAAGCCATAAACTACTGCATTTTTGCTTAAGGTTTTCCTGAAGCTGATAACATCCCCCAATGTCCATTACAGATTTCTTAGTTGTTGAGAACTATCTGAAGCCACTAAGCTGATTTAGATGTGTTTATAGCTGGCTTTGATCTGCAATACCAAGCTTTGTACCTAGGTACACACGAACTATAATATCCCTCCTTGGCTTCCCTTAAGGTTCTTGATGACGAATCATCCGTTCTCGAAGAAAATGCTTGGGAATACATGCGCACCAGGCTGTGAACATTTCTGACCCACAATGCAAAACTAATGTGACGAACGTGGCCTTGCCGAACTTATAAGAGTAGCTGGTCGCATATTGGACAGAAACTTACTGCGATTGGATTTTAGTTTCTGTATGTGTTAGAAAGCTACTGTCTCTTAAATCATTATGGATCTGGTAAGCTAAGGATTTCCAGAATGTATATTTTCAAGGCCAGGTAGTATTGTGACTTTGTGGGTTCGTGAAATGAAAAGTCCAATTGCACCACTCAAAAATGTTCTTTATTTCCACCGACTTACAGTTAAACACTTGCCAATTACACGGAATTACGTAATGCACACAATTACAATTCACCAGTTCGTCCGTTACAATTTCACTTGCACTCGAAATTACGTACAATCTTCCGATGCTCTCACACAGTCTTCTCGTCCTTACACTAGCACTCTTAAGCTGATTGCCACGAACTCTGACTCACTGACTAACTAACTAACTCCTCTTGCACGACGTGTTGCTTATATAGGGTCCACTTGCCGATCTGGAAGGTTCTCCATTAGATGAAATATCCCGTAAGTTCGAGAACACAGGTGGAACAGAAAGAGACGGCGCAGTGATGTTTTTCTGTCCCAGCCATCTCCTGTCACCACTATAAGACAAACGAGGGGGGGGCGTGGCTAACACGGACCTCCCCTGCTTCCCGCTCTCAGCTGCTTCTATAGGGTGTTCCAACGCTCGGGTGACAGTATTATACTAGCGAAAAAAGTTGCCTTACATCAGAAACCATAGCTATACTTATGTTTATGCTTACGTGTTTACTATATGCAGCTAATTGCAATTTATATTGTTGCATGTATTTAGGACACAACAGCTTTGCTCGTAGCAACGTCTGTTTTACTAATCTCCGTCCTCAGCACTTCGTTGGGCCATGAGTACGTCCCAAGCTTATGGTCTACCTTTCAGTCACTTCGCAAATGATTTACAGCACGATGAGGACGACGCTAACACCACGTTGCTTATAGAGACCTTGGAAATATTGTAGTCTAATATAAAACGAGAAGTATAAAAGGAGAGCATAGTAGCTGGAATACGTAATTGGACATGTACCCGTGACACGTGTTTCAAAAAGCGACTAAACGTGTAATACTTACAGTAAAATCATTTGCAAACGCATTCATGGATACATCCTATTGAGAAACGGAGAGCTTCTTGTGCATATTGTTCCGTAGATAGGCTGAGAGAGACTTAGAAATTACTTTGATCATTGTTATGTAACGTTTCATTTCTTGTGCTTGGAGTTTGATCACGGCTGTATGATAGATGATTTATCTTAAATTTTTCTGTTAAACTTTGGACACATCCTGCTAAGCAAGGTGAACGATACACAGTACTAGTGCGTAGGCTTAACGGCCGGAGTCATTTGGTAGATAATGATTATCCAGGCTTGTAGGCTGTGTTCTGGTGGAAAATCTTCCAGACGTTTCGTTCGAAACTGTGTCGAACATCCTCAGTGGCGTAGCCATAACGCTCCTGCTGTACTATCAGCTGCGACTGATACGGAGCCTCACGATTTCGCTCGATTTCTAAAGCCTTTCTGCCTTACATCAGAGGTATCAGCGACTGCATTGGAAAAATCCTCAAACAACACAACATTCACGTCATCTAAAAACAGACACAACAAATACGAAACGTATTACACTCATCTAAGGACAGTAAAAAACCTCTCTCCTCTGCGGGTGTTTACAGGATTCCTTGCTCGTGTGGCTCTGTATATATATAGGGACAACTCAGCGCACGATAAACACGCGTATTACGGAACATAAGAGATGCTGCCGTCTCGGACAACCAGAAAAACCTGCGGTCGCGGAACACGCATTACATGCTCCTGCGGAACACATCATACAATACGCTAATACGACCGTTCTGTCCTCCGATGTCCATTACTTTTCTCGTTTAAGCCGGGAAGCCATAGAAATTTCTAAACATAAAAATAACTTCAACAAGAAAGAAGAAACCAAGGGGTTAAATAAAGCTTGGTATCCAGCTTTAAGGAACACACGTACGAAATCCGACCGGACACAAACCCAGGCTCATACATCACCAACAGCAGTAGTTACAATAAGCAACCACTCATTGGCATCAACCACTTTTGATAAAAGCAGCCCCCTCCATAGTCCAGCCCACGCAGCGGCCAAACCTATCACAAAGGAGCGCACCAGCTGGAAGATGGCTCTGCCCACTCAGAAGGCATATAAAAATCCCGTGAAATCCAGAGGCTCCATATCAGTCGCAGGTGAAAGTACAACGTGAGTGTTACGGCCACGCCACTGAGGATCCTCGACACAGTTTCGAAAGAAACGTCTGGAAGAAGATTTTCCACTAGACCATAGCCTACAACCCTGGATAATCAATATCTACCAATACGCAGGTGGCTAGTGATAGGAATCAACATGTTCTCAATTATGTAAACAGTGATTGCGCGAGATGATTCAATATAACGCTTAGTTAGCGTGGGAAATGCTGATTTAACTGTTAGCTGCCATTTCGGCAGGACTTGCTGCTTAAGAGTGGTTAAGCTAGCGCACGCGAGGACTTTATGCTGGAGGACTTTATGCTGGAAGATCGTTAGGGAACTTGCACAAGAGTTTATTTTAAAGTGTCTTTCAATGTTAGATCATCAGCAGGGTGCCACTCGTCTACATCGCTTGGCAGCCAGACAAAACTCAACTATATGGGCAACACATCTCTCAAGGTGTATTTACACCAAGTCATCACGTATTTAATATTTCTCTTCAAGATCCAGGGTGTGCTGCTATAACTCTCAGAATACATATAGTAATTCGGGCTTAAGTTCAGATGTTTCTTCTAACCTCTTTTCATCTACATCTCCCATACTATATGTCCTAGCCCCGTAGCTACGCCCCCAGTTGGGGTTTAGGTATATAAGCAAAAAAAAAAAAAAAAAAAAAAAAAACCTTTTCATCATCCTTACAAATGTAACAATATCATTCGTTTGTTAGGGTGTGAGGATAACCTAAAACACTAATCTGAACCTCCTGAGAGGCCACCTCAATAACGTAGACGGTAGCACTTCTGCGTCTCATTTAAGAGGTGCGGAGTTCGAAAGTCTGTCAGGGTGAGTTATCTGGATAAGTCTTTTTTCCGGGGTTTTCCCTTATCCTGAAAGACGAATGTCGGGTAACTCTAAGCTCTAATGTCCCTGGGCTCATTTGAGAATCGTTTCCCCCACTTCATGCATCGTCCGATATCACTTAACGTTGAAGGACCCATTTTAAAAAATAAAAAACCTCCTGAGATTTATTTCCTCGAATACAAGCCAATTGATCTCGCCAAAGCAAAGGTACAAAAGGAAGAAGAACAATGGTAAAGAAGGAACCCAAGATTTGAAAACGTAGAGATAAGAGCCTTGCACGCTTCCACACACGAAGGACACGCCAGTGCTAGCAGTAGCAAGCGCGAGAAGGCAATACTGAATGGAATTGTACCACCACCGCAGGCCTCGGAGTGCACTCAAGAGTTTGGTACAAATAACATATTACTTTCAGTCGTGTTGCTAAATACGTATATAGAGGCAAAATCAGAAGCTCCCTAACTCAAAAATATATAGGCAGTCTACCGTCAGATCCTTATTTCAGAGATCAGTATGAACACAAGGTCCTTTTCCCAAATTCTTCTTAAATGATGCGAAGGCTAAACGTAAAAACGAAATGGACTTCGCATGGACATCAAACCGATATTGAAGTGAATCTCGGTGTAAAACCACGTGTATAGGAAGAGGAGCTTACACCATATTAGAGCGGACGGTAAATGGCATGCTAGAACCGAACATGAATCGCAAAGGAATACCCAGAGAGAATAAAGTCAGGTATAATTTTGCATTATAATGCTTTAATGTTCAGTACCCTCCATGACAGAGAATTTACATATAGCCAAGCAAAGTTAATATCGTGCGGACAAGACAATGGAAATTTGTTAGTTTCTGCAGCAAGAGTGGGATGAATTTCGCCCACCTTTTTATCGACCTGATACATATATGATTAATTCAATATGGAAATTCTAAAACATGACTATACATTATGCAGTACAGTAGTAAAGATTGTTCGATCGGTGCAGGAAGAACTAACCAATTAGTTCCATAAGATCTCTTATTCTGAGAGCATGTTTGTAGTTAACTTGAGTATACGGTCGCTAAACCATTATCGCGATAGCGTGGCTTGTGCACTCAAAAAAACTAATAGTGTAGCATGGAGATAAAGAGTATGCCGAAACAGATAAAGATAGCACGGAGATAAAAGGTCTGCCAAAACAAATTAAGTTCAATAACTGGACAATTCAAGTGATATCTTGATTGATTGGGAACATTTTAGAACAGTCTAGAATTATCAATAGAGGTTTATATAAGAGAACGCGACACGCCAGCGTAGTAGTCCTAAACGGAGTTGCAACGAGAGTTGTTGTTGTTGTAAACAGTGGAAGTTGATTGAACTCTTTTGTTTGTGGTCAACGGACTTGAGCATTGTATTTGTGTATAAAAAGTGAGCTAGGTCTGCTAGAAGTTCAGCTCCAGCAAAGAGCCGATTGAGTGAGTTCCAGTGTGGACCTTGCGGCAGACGGACTGCGTACGTTTGTGTTACGTAATTGTGCTGTAAGCAGAAGTGTACCAAGTGTATTTCTACGAAAATAAAGAACGTTTCGAATTTCTGCAACTGGGACTTTTAATCTTACGAACCCACAAAGTCACAATACTATACGCAAACATCAGCGAAGTACTTTGTCAAATAACGAACCATTTAATTTTGTCTAACAAAGAAGAAGATTGTGTATAAGAAATGTAGCATGACAGATACTCAGTGTATGGAAACAGTGCTGACAACTCTGGTACCAGCAATTTGAGATACACTTCCGCTATAAAATGCAGTAAATGGCGAAGTCATCCTCAAAAAGTCAGCAGAAATAACAAACAGAAACGTATCCCATCATATGACTGATGGCAACAACGAGAACGGAACTCTTTTATGCAGGCCACGAGGTAAACTTGCATCCAGCGTCAAAGTAAACATACATTGTAAGAAAAAATGGTTACATATTAAAGTGCACTATCCAATTCTACAAGGTTGGTGCTGAAAATAAATTCTCTGAAAATAAATATCTCTATGAAACCCGTCATAGCTTAAACTATAAACCCTGTTGAGCTTCCCTGCTGTCTGTTTCCGTTCCTTTTGTGGCTTTATAGTCAATGTCCTTACAACTCTACTGAATACTTCTCTGTTTAAGGCTACTGCTTCACCAGTTTCAATCATATGTCCTTTTCAAATTTCTTACCTTTTCCATATTCTAAAACACATAAACTATTACCTTTTGGTCCTGTTTACTCAGTATTCTCAGTGATGTATGACTTCCTCTCGTCTTCCTTCAGTTACTATGGGACTACTGGCACTTAACTTTGGGTCTCTAGCATTACCGACATCATTACTCTTATATATGCGAGCATATCTAGCTGCACAACTCACAATACCATTAGCACTACCAAAAAACTAGCTGTTTCTCAATGCTTCCATATGTTTAAGAATAAGCATTGAAACACTACTCGGTGTGCAAAAACCCTGAATGAGAGGGAAAACAGGAAGGAGGTCACAACGCGGTGTTCAATATTTAAGGTTATTAAGATAAAATACTTAAGAAGTTAAAGATGACAAGATTTCGTTGAGCCCAGGCCAATGCGCTATCGATGAAACTCATTTACACTCCCGTTCATTTTTAAAAAACAGTAATACATGATACAGCGACAACAGTGTACTTATTAAGGGTATCCCCGAGATGCAATAACACGAAACAGACAACAAGGATCCTGCATGGGTACCACTTGTGTGTGGCTGATAGAGAACAGAAAGTAGTGGCACACTGCTATGACGGTGATTACCTTAGTCCAGTACGTCCGGTGTAGACAGCGTCTTGAGGCGTCAGCCTGCCAAAGTTTCACTCGTGCTGTGAAATAATTTCCTTAGGGCTGAATGCGTCTTGTCCGTCGTCATCGTCGTCGCAGTTGGCAGGGTGAGGAACAGTCCGAGGATGGTTAATACGTGTAAATGTCCATGGTAGGGTTTAACCAGAAAGTGGCGGGGATGTGAGTGTTGAAGAATGGCGGGTGAAAATCAGATGGTGGGTTAGAAGGGAGGTAGCTTAATAGTTCCTCAACGGCTGCAGAATTAGGTACAATGGCCCTAGTGCATCCCTGGAGGAAAATCATTAAATTTGGAAAGGGAAAATTATAACAGCTTTGAAAATCCAGGCAAATAACTTGGGCGAGTAAATTTGGTTAAGGCTGGTATGTTGGCCTTAGTGTTACCGGCATGGCCTACAAGAATGCGGGGGAGTGGTATCGCTTGAAGCGACGTTCTCTAGGAATGTAGTTTCCAAGGGATCTAACCAGGGCGCTCTGATGTGCTGGTAATTGATCGAAGAATTTGGTGGCCCGGCGCCTAATTTCATCATCCACATAGTGGAGAGATGAGGCCTCGTGGAGATACATCGTGGGGAATTCACTATATACAGAATGGATAACCCGAAAGCACCCATTTCTTTTTCTTTTTTTTTTCTTTTTTGTAATATACGTCCTCCAACGTTAATTCATATCGGACGGTGAATGAATTGCGTGAAATGATGCTCAAGGTGCCATTGAGCTTAGAGTTAACCGATATTCATCTTTTTAAGAATAACGGAAACCCCGGAAAAACCTTATCCAGGTAAATCACCCTGACCGAGTTTCGAACTCGGGACCTCTTGAACTTGAGGCAGACATGCTACCACCACGCTACCGAGGCGGGCGAAGGCACCTACTGTCGATACGTTGAAGTAACAGCAGGCTAGAGACTGCGGCCATGCCCCAGATCTCACACACATAAGGCATGACAGGGAGGATCAAAAGTCAGAAGAGGCGCAACATAGGCGAACAAGCATCACAGACCGCAGCAGGGGGTATAACGAGACCGAGGCCCCGCACGCGCGATTCGAAAGCTCCTGTATGCTCTCCCGAAAATTTGAGATCCTGTCCAACTTCAATGCCAGGTATTTGATAGAATTCTCCCATCTTATTCTTCGCCCAGAACAAGTAAATTTAGGGAATTTGGTGGGAACGTCTTATCCAACTAGTGTTCATTATTGTATACCTTAACTGGGAGGTGAAACGTACCACATTTCTGTGCTCCCATTAGCTGACGTTCACCAATGGATGACGTCGCTAGCTGGTCGCTGGTAGCGGGGTGGTGTAGCGTTCTTAGTAGAAGTTTCCAGATGACGTTCAAGTTTTGTTGTTGTCTCTGTTGATTTTTGGTACTACCCTAAAAATCTCAATGCTTTCGCGTATAATCTGCAGCATATAATGTTCACAAGGGTGCAGTAATATTAACTGATAAAAGTCAACATGACGGGCAGTCTCAGTGACATGATCTGCTAATGCAGAATTTTCGGGTTGATTGAGCTTAAGGCTTCTATTGTGTTCTTTATAACGTGTGGCTGCCAATCTCCCACTATGAATGTAGGGGCATTGCTCCCAGAGGAATACGGCATCACTGCCTCAGCTGTGGCTTCGCTGTGGAAAATAGGACGCACCGAGGAAGGGCCTATGCCTCTATAACAGGCTTTTGTGGGCAAGGTACCTGGGGAATCAGTATTGCCCATCGATGCTGTTCGGATGTTGCTCTACACTGACGTAAATGTTTGAGCACATTTATGTTCATAATGAACCATTCCAGTGTCACAAATGTATGGACTCCCAAAACTAGAGCTCGACTTGGGAGTGCAAGCTTGCATACCTGTGATGTGCAGGGCTCCATCTTCTGCGGGACGGTAACAAACCACCTGAGGAGAAGAAATATGCGAACTGCCGCCAGGAACCCTTTAAGTGTTTACTGGAACTGCGTGGGGAAGCAGAGGATAATCGAGAAAAACCACAAAGTTGATGAAATTACGGGAACTCTCTGCCCTGGAAACTCTTTTGCGGCTGCCCGCCTGTAGGGTGGAGCGTACTCCGTAACAGGCTGAGGAAGTTGAATCTTCAACATCAGCTTCACAGACTTAATCAACACGAGAGGTACCACAATCGCAGTGCCCTAAAATGAGCGGTTAGTCTAAAAAGTAAGGCCTCTGTATCAGTATCAGAACCAGAACAGGAGCACCAGAGCACATCCTCGTCCCTTAGGAAGGAGGTAAGACATTTTCCCATTTTGTCCCATCCCTGTTGTCCCATTTTCTGGAGAGAAAGACAAGAATTAATATTCAAGCTAGACTCTCTAGGAACTGAATTTTCTGCTCCGCTCACATCTTTGCTAATGAAGCCACAACAGTATAAGTACTTCATGATGTTTATAAACTCAGTGTTTAAACGTCTGAAATAGTTTAAATTAATATGCATAAGAATATAACATATTTTCTTCCTTCTTGTATTTAAAATGTTTTTGTTAAAATTGTGTATTTTTATGTATCAACTCTAACCCTAATATACCACTTTCATGATGTTTATAAACTCAGTGTTTAAACGTCTGAAATAATTTAAATTAATATGCATCAGATTATAACATACTTTCTTCCTTCTAGTATTTAAAATGTTTTTGTTAAAATTGTGTATTTTTATGTATCAGCTCTAACCCTAATATACCACTGTGTAAAATAGGGTTCATAAATCTGGATAAATAAAAAAAAAAGGAGGTAAGACACAAGCATGACACTCCGATGACAGCGCCAATTCCAGCGATCGAAACCACCCCAATATCTTGAGGTTCGGGCTTCATGGAGACAATCTACGCACAGGATATGGAGGAATTCGAGTCATATACCTGTCGTTCAGTAATCAACTAAAAACGGCTCTGCCCGCACTCAGAAACTGCAAGCTGCAGATGTTTGAGCTGGCGTTGAATGACCTTATAGATATTTGGACAGATGAAAATATCCCTCGATATGTTCTGAATGGCATTTCTAGTATGCCACATTATATTGTGATAGACACATTATAAAGTCATCAATTCTTTAGGAAGTACACTCCAAAATAAAGGAGCAAAATATTAAAAAAGTAATAATAATTCATTTACCATAACCACTATCTCAACCGCAACCATCACCATGATCATAATCATGAACCAAGATATTGTCGCGAAGCCGTTATCTACGATAGCGCGGCTAGTGTACACAAAGAGCTGGCAAATAAAGACAGCTGAGATAAAGGACTTAACGGCATAGATTACGTTACGCTTCTGGAAGGTGATAGAATGTTCGGTTTCTTTATTGTTCCGGAAAAATCTCGAATTTATGAATGAGCTATATAAGAGATTCTGACACGCTAGCGGACAGTTGTAAAACGGGAGTGAGTTGCAAAAGGTAAGCAGAGAACAGCTGAGTATTGTTGTAACGAGAGCTGATGTTGTAAACTGAACGCTGTTTGTTATTGTCATCGTCCGTGGTAGATTGTGTTGTATATGTGATGTACTGTTGTTACGTGAGAATTGAACAGTGTATCTATAAGGAAATAAAGAACATTTAGAATTTCGGCAATTTGGACTTTTAATTCTACGCACCCACAAGGTCATAGCTGGTGTCAGAAGTGCGACATAACATGACATGGAGGCTGCATTGGAAAAGATTTTGAAGAAGATGATGGAAATAAAGGCCTAACACACCACGGAAATGAAGACGGCGAATGACAACCTTGCTGCAAACACAGAAGTAGCAAATAATAACCTAGCCGCGAAGCTGGAGATCAGAAATAACAACTTGGCAGCGGAACTGAAAGAAATGAAGGCGGCTAACGACATCACCGAGAAGGCGGAACACATGAAGGCGGAATTAACAACGAAGACGGAAGCTGCAAAAAGCAAGTTGGCCACGACGATGACCACGAAGATGACAGAATTAACCACGGAAATCAAAGCAACGAACGACGACCTGGCCACGGAAATGGAGGCCGATTTATAGGAAATGAAGGCTGCCAACGAGGCCCTCGCCGAAAAATTTGAAAAGTAGTTGACCGGCGCGAGCGAGGACGTCACAGATTTGGGTGAGCGCATTAACGACCTAGAGGGAAATGCCGACAATAACACAAAATCCCTCGAAGACCTGGCAAACTGCGTTAACGACCTGGAGGGAAAGGCCGACAGCAACACAAAGTCCCTGAACGCCATGGTAGATGACTTCGTCGGCAGGAGACTGAAGGATTTAAAGGTCGACGCGCCGGAACGCGACACAACATCAGCGCGCGTCAAACCTCCTAAATACGACGGCGCGACAGCTTTCGAAGTCTTCCGTCGCCAGTTTGACACGAAGGCCAAACACAATAAGTGGTCACGAGAGGAAGAGGCCGCACAACTAATAGCCAGCCTCCAGGGACGGGCCGCGGAAGTACTCAATGCGGTCCAGACAGTGGCGGCAACTAAGGGCATCTGGGAGGCCCTGGAGAATCGCTTTGGAGACCACCGCTTAGCCGCAGCGTACCGAAGCCAGCTGAAATGAAGGTCACAGCAGGCAGGGGAGACGCTGCAGGAGTTCGCCCTGGCAATTGAGCAGCTGGCCAGCAAAGGCCTAGTCGACCTCCCACCACAGTTCCTATCCCGCGAGGCTGCCTACACCTTTGTCGACGGGGTACGAGACACGGAGATTCGTCAGCGCCTAATGCTCGGCGATTACAACAATGCGCTAACGGCAGCATTAAGGATGGAGGCCGCCAAGGTGACGGCTACCCTGACGTCGCCAACCAGAAGTATCCACTACACGGGAGACTGAAGACCAGCTCAGGGACGCCGGCGAAGACCTATTGGCATGTGCGGTGGGTGCGGCTAGCCGGGACAATTGGAGAGAGACAGCCGACACCAGGAAGAGCAGCCGGAAGAACGAGTAAAGGCCGTCGTGGCGAGGGGCACGTCGGCGGAGACATCACCATCCCCTCGAGTGACACTGCGCGCCATGAGCCGACAGATGGATGACAGTCTCATCCCGGACGGTTGGGGAAGCTCTGCCGCGTGCTCGAAGATACAGGGGCAGCCGTGACCGTCATCAAGTCTGACGTAGCCAGGGGTCTGCCGACGAGGAAGCGAGCCGACCATACCAGCTTGTGACGGCAACGGGTGAAACCTTGCCCTTGGAGAAGGAGACCATACTGAAGTTCACCTTGGGACGGGGTACCGTATGCCAGTGGGTGTTCGTCACGAAGGTGGTTGAGGAGGTTATATTGGGATTGAATGCCCTCAGGAGCCACGAGGCGAAGGTCGACGTCAGTAGGAAGGTCCTGAGGCTCAATGGAGAAGAGTTGATACTCCTGCAACCCGAAGAACGACCTGGAATCTGCAAAGTCATTCTGAAGGAAGACGTGGTGGTTCCTGGGAGAAGCGAGGTGGTAGTGACGGCGCGACTGCAAGGTCGGTAAACCAAGAACATGATGCTTGACGAAGAGACGCCTGTGCACCCACTCTGTGTAGCCAGGACACTGTTGCCGTGCCTAGAGGAGGTGCCAGTGAGGCTGCTCAACCTGACAGACAGCGAACACAACGTCCAGGCCGGAACGGAGCTGGGGACGCGCGAGCCCGTAGTCAGCGTGACAGCAATCGACAAGACACAGGAGCCGGTATCGACGCAACACCTGGGGCCCAGCTGGAAGGCTCATTGGAGAGGGCGGCCGACCACCTGACCGAAGAATAGCGCGTCTTCAGTCAAGGCCACAGCAAATATGGCCGCACGGACCGAGTGCTCCACCGCATCGACACCGGAGACCCCCGGCCTATTCGGCAACCACCTAGACGTGTTCCGATGGCAAAACA
The DNA here is from genome assembly GCA_030765055.1 of Mantis religiosa. Classification (NCBI taxonomy): domain Eukaryota; kingdom Metazoa; phylum Arthropoda; class Insecta; order Mantodea; family Mantidae; genus Mantis; species Mantis religiosa. Next base: position 4,281,064 of record JAUKNK010000090.1, on the reverse strand, counting down.
AGCGGTGGTACGTGATATGGCAGGTGACATGAAATCCAGGGGTGTGATTGAAGAGTCTGACAGCCCTTGGTGTTCCCCCGTAGTCCTGGTGACGAAGAAGAACGGCGAGCTACGCTTTTGCGTGGAATACAGGAAGCTCAACGCTGTCACCTGGAAGGACTGCTTTCCCTTACCCCGGTTGACGAACTCTGGACACGCTAACTGGTGCAAAGTTGTTCTCGACCCTGGACCTGTAGTAGGGTTACTGGCAGGTGGCTCTAGACCCGAGAGACAAGAAAAAGACTGCATTCTCGACAGGCCAAGGGCTCTGGCAGTTCACAGTTATGCCCTTTGGCCTCAGCAACGCAGCAGCTACCTTCCAACGCCTAATGGAGTCAGTGATGAGAGGGTTGACTTATGACGCCTGCCTCCTATATCTGGACGACATCATCATCGTCGGCAAGACCTTCGAAGACCATCTGGAAAACCTGAGCAAGGTGCTAAAGAGACGGCAGGCGACCAACCTGAAGCTGAGTGCGAAGAAGTGCCAGCTCTTCCGCAAGGAAGTGAACTACCTGGGACACCTATTTTAACCAACTGGAGTGGCCACAGACACGGAGAAGACACAGGCTGTAAGAGATTGGCCTCGCCCTAAGGATACACGAGAGTTGCGCAGTTTCCTGGGGCTGTGCAGTTATTACCACCGCTTCATAAGGGGGTTCTCCCACGTCGCCAAGCCCCTCACCCGCCTGACAGATGAACACCGACCTTTTTTCTGGACACATGACGCCGAAGACGCTTTCCAGCACCTGAATAAGACCCCGTGCAGTGCTCCAATTTTGGGATTTCCACAACCAGGTGGCACCTTCCTTGTGGACACCGACGCCAGCCACCATTGGATTGGAGGCGTCCTATCGCAAATCCAGGACGGCCATGAGCGGGTGATAGCCTACTACAGCAACACGCTATCCAATGCAGAGAAGAACTACTGCGTCATCCGGCGAGAGTTACTGGCGGTAGTAAAGACCTTGGAGCACTTCCAAAAGTACCTGACCTGTATGGTCAGCTATTTCACCTGAGGAGTGACCAGTGTTCTTTAACCTGGAACCTGGAAGGCCAGACAGCCCGTTTGGTACAGAGGCTACAGGAGTACGACTTCACCTCTGAACATCGTAGAGGGAAGAGCCACGGTAACGCAGACGCCATGTCCCGAAGACGCTGCCCAAAGGAATGCGACCAATGCACAAGATTGGAAGAGAAGGAGGGTACTGTAGCTGTCAGAGTGGTCACGGCAGTGCCTGCGCATGGCTGGGATAACACAGGCCTGAGGAGGGAGCAGCTGGCGGACGCAGACTGGGGTCACTCTTGAGGGAAGTGGAGGCAGGGACAAGACTAATCTGGAAGGACATCGCACCGAGGAGCGCCACCTACAAGTCTACTGGGCCTAATGGAACTCACTGAAGACTAGAGAGGGCGTCCTGTTCCGGATATGGGAATCACCCGATGGGAAGACGCAGAGAGAACAGTTGGTACTTCCCCGAAGTAAGGTTCCAGAGGTCTTGGTGGAAGTGCACGCCGGTACTTCAGAGGACACCTGGGAGCAAACCGGACGATCGACAAACTACGGCTGCGCTACTACTGGTTGAGGCTCCGAGCGGATGCTGAGAGATGGTGCCGTCACTGTCACGCGTGCGCGGCGTTTCGCGGCTCCCAGAATGGAAGCCGGGGTCGCATGGAGCAGTACAACGTCGGAGCGCCATTCGAAAGAATAGCCGTCCACATAACTGGACCATTCCCAGATCTGACCGAGGCAACAAGTACCTAATGGTGGTCCTGGACTACTTTACCAGGTGGCCGGAGGTGTATGCCATTCCGAACCAGGAGGCAAAATCACAGACTGCCTGGTGAAGCAAGTGTTCTGCCGATTTTGGGTGCCGTTAGAGCTCCACGGCGACCAGGTCACCAATTTTGAGTCCAACCTACTGAAGGAAGCCCTAGAAAGTCTTGTGGTTAAGACCCGCATAACACCTCTACATCCCCAGTCGGATGGCATGGTCGACAGATATATCAAGACCTCAGAAGAACACCTGAGCAAGGTCGTGGCCAGCCATGAGCGAGACTGGGACATCAAGGTGCCACTGTTGCTACTGCCCTACCGCTCGTCAACACACGACACCACTGGAATGTCGCCAGCAAGCTTAATGTTTGGCCAAGAGTTACGCCTCCCTTGTGACCTGGCCTTTGGGAGCCCACCGGACGCAAACCAGCCAGCAACTTAGTATGTGGATAACCTGGTGGACCGTCTCCATGACGCGCATAAGATGGCTCGTCAGAACATCCAGAAGGTGGGCGACCGCATGAAGACCCGATACGACAGGCAAGCCAACAGCCAAGGATTCCAGCAGGGTGACCTAGTCTGGTTGTACCGCCCTACCCGGACCAAGGGACGCTGCCCGAAGCTTCAACAGCCGTGGCAAGGACCGCACCGGGTGCTGAAGAGGATTAACGACGTGGTCTATCGCATCCAGAGGGTGCCCCGGGGAACATGTTAGTGGTACACCTGGATTGTCTGGCCCGCTAGGATGGTGCTGTTCGGGACGACCAGCCTTGAGAAGGGAGCAGTGACTCGAAGCCGCTATCTAGGATAGCGCTGGTAGTGTACACAAAGAACCGGCAAATAAAGATAGGTGAGATAAAGGATTGACCGACTTAAATTAAGTTACGCTTCTGGAAGGTGATAGAATATTTGGTTTCTTTATTATTCCGGAAAAATATCGTATTTATGAATGAGATATATAAGAGATTGTGACACGCCAGAGGACAGTTGTAAAACGAGAGTGAGTCGCGAAAGGTAAGCAGAGAACAGCTGAGAGTGTTGTTGTAACACGAGCTGATGTTGTAAACTGAACGCTGTTTGTTATTGTTATTGACCTTGGAAGATTGTGTTGTGTATGTCATGTGTTTCTACGGAAATAAAGAACATTTAGGGTTTTGGCAAATTGGACTTTTAATTATACGAAACCACAAAGTCACAATATCAAGTGCTCCAACAACAGATAGAACAACAAAAACACATCACAATGGACAAACCTCTTTCACTAGAATGAAATGCAACGTAATATGCACATTGTATCAGTATATTAACGTATATAACCTCTAAAAACCGCTAGTACCTAAAATCATATCATAAACTCATAAACTCATCAAGATATTACATATAAATTAAAAGAAACATTAAGTCACCATTTCAGTGTTTAGGATTAATGTGAAAATTACTGTTTAGCAAATGGTTATATAACAAATGAGATTAACAGTTTCAGATTTAATACAAATATTTTCATAGGTAATGGTATCCTGTTGGCTAATAGCGACTTAAAATCTCTAAACTGAAACACACATACACTTAAAAATCACAATTGTATTTAACATAATCAATTTGTCTGTGAATGTTTTATTATTCTTTATCCACTTTATGAAGTAATTCAACCGCTTACATTTTGGATATGAAAAATAGCAATACTATTATGTGCTTCAAATGGGATGATGTTTGTCCTCAAATGCTACTAGGTGAGCAACCAATTGGAGTCCTGCAGTGTTGTCATGTTGCATTCCTCCAATGTGGTGTGTGACAAGCGCCAACTGAATCCATCTCTAATACATACTATTTACGCTAAGAAAAAATTCAGATTTTGCAAAAACTGATCCATGAGAAAGAGAGTAATGTATGTAACATAAACGCAAAAACCACTTATTTTTAACTCATATGTTTTTCCCAATACAAATAAATAAAGCACTATTATATTATAACAATACATCATGACCTAATCACTGTAATGGATACCATTATTGGTTGGCATGTATGCGTGTACATATATTTGTAATTACTCAGAAATGAAATGTAAATGTTTGACGTGACGTGACAGAAGAATTACTTTGAATAAGCCAAGGTGTTTGTTGAATTCGAGCGAGAGGAAACAATACACTTCCTACTGGTTTGTAGAACCATGCATAGGCAGAATGTGACTTTTACATAATATGTTGGTTTATGAATGGTTCATAATATCTATTCACTCCAGAGAGTTCAAAGCAGTATTATTTATTTGTTCTTCCGTTTAAACACCAGGAAACAGTGTTTCAGCTGGATCAACTCGCAATTGAAATTATACACAAGGTAATCCGAGTTCCCTCTTTCCACTGCCTGTGTAATACAATTGATTTAATGTGGCCTCAAATTATGTTGTAAACAGAAATAATGCTTTTAAACTGACTGACGTTGAACGACTTATTCACAAGGTAACACAAAAGTGGGTAAAGTGCGTGAGATATGCAGATAAACTACAAGAACACCTCTTTTGGAACGAAGTGGAACGTGAAGGGATTTTGGAGTCTACATCATAAATTTGTAATACTCGAACGATGAAGACAATGACAATGACGAATTGTCTCTTGACCTAAGTGACATTCTCAGGTATATGATAATTCATAAACTGTAATTACAATTACAGCATTTAAAGCATTGCATAGTATGTGTATATCCATGTTGTAATTGTGATTTCAACAACTGCATTATCATAAAACTTTGGAAAATTCAAGTTGCTTTCTGTTAAGCTAAGATAGCCCATACGTGCGCAACACCGAGTGCGCTAATGGATCTGATTCACTACAGGGCACAACTCTTTCCATTTGAAACACATAATAAGATGCAAGTTCAGTAATATAGAAAATTGATTAAAACTACTTCTGTTATTAAACCAAGAAAACAATTGTATACACATTATTCTATTTTTAATGAACCTACTAGCATTTTCTTTCTCGTACCAAATATATATATATATAAGAGGTACACTCTGAATTTGGTGAAGCCAACCTGATAACTTGCTACTTATTCAGATGTTAAATTGTTCATTGCTTAACAGTAGAGGGGATCGATTTAAACAAAATATACTATTATTGTCCTCTTTTACTATAACAAAACTCACTGATTTTCATCATAAATATTTAAATGTTACTCTAAGTGTTACCATATTATGTTCAAATACGCACATTATACAAGTTCCATTATATATACCAATTCTTACAAAACTGTAATGAAATAAATATATCTAATATAACTATATAGGTCTAAATACACTAATAGATACAAACAGATACGTTTTACACAAATATACAGATACAACATATTCAATGCCCAAATTTAAATATACAGATAGTACTGAAATAGCGACTTTAATTACCATCAAATTTACCATAGTACAATTAAGAACGAATATTCCGAAAATACGCTAGCTTTACAGTTTAATGAGAGCCATTGGCTGTCTATGGGTTGTCTATGAATACAAGATTAAGAGTAATGAACAGCAGGAAGCAATATTTGAAAGCAAAGGAAAAAGCAGAATCACAAGAGAAAATAGAAGAGATACGAGTGAACAAATGCGCAATTTGATGATGTGAGTAAGCAAACATGCAGGTAATTGTAATATAGTTCTAACATACTTCTTTAGGTATTTATTACCAAAAATGTATTGTGATCTAGTGGCGTATCAATCTATGGAAGAAAAACATGTACTCTACAAGTATCTTGAACAGTTTACATGTTTTGTTACACATATACAGTACTATTTGCCAAGAATTGTTGGGTCAATCACAAGAAGAATGATAACTACCTTCTGAAATGTTTCTAATAAGTTCTGAATTTTCAAGGAATACCATATGGATTGTGGACAATTATCCTCATAGTTATTGAAAAGGTTTCAAACGTTATTATGAAAGAACTGTAATATACATATAACTAGGTAACAATATACGTATAATGAAGTACATACTTGAACTAGGTATTTAGTGTTTACCATAAAAATTATTCTATGCCATTTTGCTTCCTCATCCAGTTCAAATATCCTTTTTAAGTCGAACACAGATGCATGAGATGTGACACTTCAATAACAGCTTGTAATGTTTCAGGTGCTTTAAATTTACAAGTTTAATAACTTATCTCCCTTAGAGTAAGTTTGTATTTTAAAGATAGCTTTTTCACATGGCTATTGGCCAAGAATCAGATCTGAAAAAGTGCCATAGTTGTCCAAAGATCCAGTCTTTCAAATAGCATAAGACAGGTGCAGCATGCCCAAGGATTTATCTGCAGGTCTGCCTTAGAATATATCAATAGGAGATTGTGGATCAACTCCCTAAATCCAATGGGTTCCATGAGTGTGTGGCATAAGTTTGGGTCCGTGCTGAAGGAATGAATGTAATACCAGTACCAGACGTGTAGCTAATGGAATGTTTGGGAAACTTGGCAACAATTTGAAGTAGGTACTTAGCCGTATCTAGATAGGTGGAGCTTTGGTGAGGCAGATCTAATGAGTTTTCCAGTTACTCACGCAACCAAAATGGATATACCTAGCGTGTGCAATTCCAATACCTCCTCTGGGGATTCCAAGATACTTTTATAAAAGGTCGCTGCAGAGGCACCAATTGGAGAACCCATAGCATACTTATTCGCCATTATGGAAACACTTACAGAGGATATACATAATCTTAAGCTCAGGATAAATATCTCAGGGGCAAAGAAAAAGAGCTGCTGGACCAGGAGTCTCGCTTAGTGACAAGGGCAGAACCCAAGGATGGGATATTCCCCGACACCATAGAATGCCATTGATTTGTCAAATACTACTTTTGGGATTTATGTGGAGTAACCACAGTAGTTGGCTAAGAATTCAGGGAAGAAAATAACTAGACAGAAAATAACTATAAAGGCTGGAATCGGGAAAGTTATGCTCCAGCTGGCCATTCAAGGAAGCAGTTGGATCAATAATCAGCGGAAAAGGCTTTAGCACTACGTAGCAGATGAGAGGCAGCCAAGCTGGTCTTCAATTGCAGATTTAGTTATCAAGCCATATGCGTAAAATTGAAGCCTAGAAGGGAGCAAGGCTCATTGTTATTGGCCGGAAAACTATTAGAACCAATACACTACCTTTAAAAAGTTCCATGATCTTCTAGTGGTTGGAAAGTCCAAACCAATTTTCAGTTCCTCAGGGTGAAGGATGTTTGACCACCAGGAGGGGAATGGAGATATTCCACTTATAGTCCCCATTAATTCCACCATACCCACGTGGCTGGTGACTGAAGAGAAGGCATGTTTTGCAGGAGTTGCCAAACAGAAAATTACTCAGTCTATCGAGAAGGGTGGCATAGTTATATTAATCTTTATGCAGGCTAACCTACAAGAAAATGCAGCAGCCACTACAATATTAGTTAGTAGGATTAATAGGGGTGAGGTTTTTATGGCCTTAATATAGAAACCTTAGTTTTGCTAAGGACAAATTCTGGAACTTGAGAAGCCAGTTTACTCTTTGTATAGCAAAGCTATTATGTAGAGGCCTAGGGTATTTATAACCGTTAAAGTTGTTTAAGCATGGTCCATACAAGGATATTTACCGAAAGATTTTATAACAGTGGTCTCTTCCACATAATAACCCAATGTCTCGAAGCTTCAGCCTAGAAAGCAGGAGTTAAAGAGCCCTTGACACACCTAGTTGTAGGATAAGGTATGGATGTTCAGTATCAGGCTTGGGGGAGTATAGACACAAAACATAGGGTAGATGTTATTATGGATTATACTAATAAAAGTGATCTAAATATTCATAGTGCAAGAGTAGAAAATGGAAAGACTTAGATTAAGCTCTAGCCTATATCAAGAACGTAGGATAAATAGTGACTCAGAGGGTTCCCTCATTACACTCTAACACCACTGGCTTCATATTGGAGCTGGAAAATCAGTTGGGATCCATTGCTATGATGACACAATAAGAACCTAGAGGACCTACAATGGGACCTCAAAGCCACAGTAAGGGAACTAGAAGATCTGGAGTTGTGATTGGTTCCTGCATACAGCTTGTAGTCATGTTCTATAAACTCTATTACTCTCTCAGACAATAGGATATTTAGAATGGGGAATTATGTCAGTTAGTTGAACACAATTTGGAAATATGAAAGAATAAACTCATAAGTTGTAGTATTGTTTTCAATGTTCAAATATTATAATGTTTTATGCTGCATACAGCCCAACAAAGCTGGAAAACTTTGTAGATACCCAGATACAATATAAGAGGGAGGAAAGAATACTTCCAGAGCTTCTTGGGACTATTTTGTAGCTCCATACAAGATAAACCAAAAGCAGCTAGACTACTCAAATTCTTGAATTTGAATAACTGAGCTAGGCTGGGGAGTGGTGTCTGTAGGGTCACAGTTGATCAGGGGGATACTTTGAGATCAATATTTATGACACACCTTCTATCCAAGAGATCATATATTTTCAGATGTATTGAATGGTGGTACATCAAAAATCAAACCAGATGTCAGGAGGACAGAGTAATTACCACTTCTTAGGTAGTGAATTGTCTGACTTCCTTTATCGCTTAGAAAATTCCATAACACATTGGTTTAGTACAGCTTTGCTCCATGAGGGTAGAAGCATTCTCTTCTTGGTTCTGATTCAATTTTAGGATATTATTAGCTAGTGGATAGATTCTGCCTCTCTGTATATGAACAAGGATGTTTATTCCGAAAACTGATAGTAGTTCATACACAACTCTTGTACATTTGACACAGCAATGGCATCTCAATCTATAGCATAAACCAATAGGGACTAGGAGAAATCTTGAGCTTATTAAACATGCAAACCTTTAGCTGAGTTTGAATCCGTCCAGTTTTTGGGTTTCTTATTGCCCATAGCACACTTCCCACATATTATAGGTGTCTTATGGAACCCCTATTATAGGAACTGTGTGGAGGAGGCTCAAACATCGACGCACGGGTTCTGGAAATACTCAATTTTGGCACAATGTAAGGTATGTTACACTAGGATATTTCTTTTTGACACAGAGGAGAATAAGAAAGCTAATATCAGGGCCATATTACCCATCTTCACAACTTTGAACCTGGTATGGGCTACGAAAGCCATGGAACTCTCATACATAAATTATGTAAGTTGATAGGAACACTGGATTTCACTGATGTGTAACTGATGAATGACTAGTTTTATAGCTCTTGCTATCATTCTCAAGCTCTTTCTCCAACAAAATTTAGTACTCTAACTTCTTTACTAATATTTGTGTTGTCTTTCAAGAGTTAACTAGAATGATGGTATATGCCCTAAAAGCAACACCACTTTGAGAACATTAAAATGAGCTTTAAAACTTTTTTTGAGCTACCCTAAAATAGTTGGCCACCTACACAAATTTGCACTTAAGTCATAAAGACGCCATTAACAAATTACATCACTACCCGGACATTATCACTTACAGTTCTCTTATAAATAGCTGGAAAGTTTAAATGTATATTTGGGACAAAGTTGTTTGTCATATGTTTCATTGTATTCCCTATGGACTACTTTAATACCCAAGAAAAAGATGAGATATAAAGAAATTTATAATATGGCATTTTCTTGTACTGGATGAAAGCTGAAATCAAAATGAATTGATGAAACACCTCGAAAAGGAAATGCCCGAGTCAGGATTCAACCATTGAATGTAACTGTAAATATAATTAAGGAGCTTTTTAATTTCCAGAATTGCCATAAAATCAACTGTCAATAAAAACAATCCTTCCGCATTCTTTAGGTTCTGTTTTTAATTGACATCAATGTCCCTCACATAGTAATGTTTATTGCAGTAGTTTCAAATGTATACCAAAAATTTTGCTGGTCATTCCCGTTGAGAAATTGTTACTGCAAATGTTTGTTATATTTATGGACCAAAATCAAAATAATTCAACATAGTAGTTAGGGTTGCTCAAAGCACTCATTATTCTAATAGATCTGTCACTAAAATTGAATTAACTTTTGATTGACCTAAATTTACACACATAGTGTACTAATTGTTCAATTTCTTTTTATTTCCCTCTGTTTCCCATTTGTGTTACTCTGCCTGTTCTTCTTCATTCTCTTTCTCTTCTTGTTCTTCTTCTTTTTCACATTAGCCTCTACCCTTTGCTTACAAAGTCCTATATCAGAGGAATATTTGGAAGTCCCCATTAGTGTAATGTGAGATGCTATGTGTTCCTATGTACCTGGCCAGTTGTTTAAGTGAGTAAATAATTAATTATGGGTGTAATGGAGATATTAACCATTAAATATTGAATAAAGACATGTACGCTACTTTGAAGGGAACAAAGCTTATGACTGTAAGCTACCGAACTCTCCAAAACAAATAGTGTTGTATACTTAAAATTATTATAGTCATGCTAAAACTACGCAAAAAGTAATATAATATTTAAATAGTATTGTATTATTTGCAGATAAAATTGAAACAATCTTTCCAGGATTTTAGGAATTTATAAATTCTGTGCAAATATTACTACAAATTTAGCATCCTTACCCATCCTTAAGTAACCACTATTCAAGACTTGTTTACAAAGAGAATTTAAACTCCAGTTGCACTTGAAGCATTCATAGGACTCAATGTACTTAGGTACCTTAGGGATGAGAATTACAAATAAAAGCCGAAAAATTTTAAGATATCTTTTCATATAATTACTAGATGAAATTTATCTTAAAGAAAAGTTAAAATACAAATATTTCCAGATAAGTACTTTGCAGTATATTGACCTAAAATATTGAATTTATTACAATAAACCCAGATATGAAAATTAGTGTTAATCATTATTTCTAGACTTTATTTTAAGTTACGAGTTTTGTCTTTCAAGCCTATAAATCCATCGTAATTATGACACTCCAACTGGAATTTGATAGTTGTAGGTCAATGTCCAAATTGCAGTTATAAATGCAGCATAAAATATATGATAATAATTTAATATCTTGTATGGATCCAGCAAGCCCTGGCTCATTAAGACTGTTGTGCCATGAGGTATTATTTGCATTCTCAGTGATTACTGAGCTTATAGGGAAGTTAAATTTTTACGCTCATTCTTGTGTTAATACTGTATAATTTAGCAGGCAATAGAAATTAAGTGTTCTTAGAGCATTTCCCACTTTTATGTTTAAATTTATGTTACGTGTATCAATGAAAACCTGTCAGAACTTGTCAGATTGTGTCTCTTTGGGGATAAATATTAAATATAACAATGATGATAATGATGATAATGATAATGATGATAATTATAATGATAATGATAATTATAATAATAATGATGATAATAAATCCTTTCATGGAAGTGTTGAAAACAGTGTTGTATAAATTAAATTAATTGGGAGTCGACTAATGACACTAAACAACACTTACTTTTAAATTTTCCCGGAACTACTTTCAGAGGCCTTTCCTCTATCTTCAGCTGGACATCGACTGGTTCTCATTGCTGTAGCTGGCAATATTTTGTCATCGGTCTCCTCTGGTGGCGGTTTGAGGAACTTGCTGAACAAATCTTTCTGGGGGATGTCGAAATTGAATACTTTGTTCCTATTTTTTGAAATAATGTCCACATGGGAACAAATCTTTATTTAAAAAAATAGGAACAAAGTATTCAATTTCGACATTCCCCAGAAAGATTTGTTCAGCAAGTTCCTCGAACCGCCACCAGAGGAGACCAATGACAAAATATTGCCAGCTACACCAATGAGAACCAGTCGATGTCCGGCTGAAGATAGAGGGAAGGCCTCTGAAACTAGTTCCGGGAAAATTTAAAAGTAAGTGTTGTTTAGTGTCATTAATCGACTCCCAATTAATTTAATAAATGATGATAATAATGATAAAAATAAATGTATGGAGTAGCGAAGATTATTCAGAGGACTAGTATGCTTATAAATTTCATAAAAGTGTTTTGTACTGATGTAACACAATGTAAATCCTGCCATTTTATTTATATGGTCCTTATAGATATATATAAATATTATCTGTGTGAAAAAGCTAGTACAAAGATAATTCAAAGAACTGAATATTTATGAGGGAAACCACTGGAAGATTGACACATATATCACAATTTCAGTTGACTTTGTTGTTCTTTACATTATATATCTTTTGGACAGATATATTCCAGCCCCCATTTTGTTCATTTATTACATCGTGCAGCAAATTCAGCTTGGGAGTTACTGCTAAACTGGTGACAGTGCAGTTATAATATGTAGCTATTTACAGCATTTCATAACGTAAACCTGTATATGTAACTCATTTTTATTTAATTCACTTATGTTACAGAATTTTTAACCAACACTGCTTGAAATACTTTTGGAAGATGCAAGCTTGCGTCACTTATATTTATATAAATACGCTGAGTTATTCAAGTATATAATATGAACAACTTCTAGTTCCTTTATACTAAATTAGTTTTAAGAAAAATAAGATAACATAATTTGTTTACATTAAAACCTTGAGTTCTAATTTTGTATTTTTATCAAAAGTACGAAAATGTCAACTGTAAATGTACTATTTAGAGCATCAATCAGTATAGTGCCTTTCTTTTGCATTTAAAATATAAGAAATATAAAGTAGGTAGGTAGATAGGCAGATGGATAGGTAGGTAAGTTGACAGGTAGGCAGGTAGGTAGATAGATAGGTTAGTATATAGATAGGTAGGCAGGTGGGTGGTTGGTTAACTTAAGCATTCACCACAGATATACTAGAGGGATCTAATCTAATTCCATTTGTAGGTTAATGCTAATTACACTATGATACAAGGAAACAATGCTAAGCAAACACCATTAAAGTCTCACATTACTTAAGCGTAGCATACAAAAACAAATATTGTAACATAGCATGGCATCACATACAGCATAGCACATGATAATGTGGATCAACTTTGGATTGGTACAGAGGCTAAGGGCTGGCCAGCCTACTGGTGGCTACTTACTAGTGTCTTTTCTTTCAGCAACTTTGGTCCTGTCGGCTCTGATCTTAGCTCCCTGCACCCCATTCATCGATTTGGCAGGCAATGATTTAGGTTTCGTGGTGGGAACAGAGCTACTTTTCGGACGGGAAGGACCTGTGGTAGACAAGGATGCTAGAAAAAGGTGAGAAGCAAGTTGAAATTATTAGCTTCTTGATCTAGATCTGGCTCCCCAACTAGCACACACAACATATATTCATAAGTATAATCAATATTATAAAATCACTGGGTCACTGTATCTCTGGCTAAAAATGTGGGAACAATAATTGAGCATAAGCAAGTTTTGGATGGAAATAAGGAATGTGGGTGGTTACTAAATATAAATATAGCTATATATAATTTTTAAAAATTATTACACACACTAGTGTCTATTAAATCTATCTATTTTAAGTAAAACCTAAACCCTAGTGAAGATTTAAGAGAATAACATATAAATATATATAAACTAAGTGCATTGTGTATAGCTTGTGAACTATGCTTAATGTATTCTTAAGAAGACCATGAAATAACAGCTAATTAAAATTGCTATTAACTATTAAGGAAGAAAAACCTTCCCTAAATAAAAGGTTTCATGGAAATGTTCCAATGTTTTAAAGCGGTTCCTGTGCCTTGATGAAATATTTAAGACACAAGCGGAGAAAGGTAATGACATGTTTGAAAGTGATAGGAACAAATAAAAGTGAACCTTATATTTTCCACACACTTTATGTAGAGTTCCTGTTTTAGTATAGTGGCGCTAATTGTGGATGTATACCTTATTTATAGTCTAAAAAGCCGAAAAGTTGTATGTTGGTACAATAAGAAATTCTAGTTGTGGTTATGTTGGATAAATTCCAAGCATAATGAAAGGTTAATTTATAATGGCATCTAACTTTGTTTAGCAACTTATATTGGGTAAATCTTAGCTAAATTGTAAATATAAAGTAATACGTGGCAGAATCTGAATTTTAAGTTTATATGTCCATGTTATTTTCTGTTCACCTAGAACAAAAGTTTTACTCTTTAGATTTTCAAACACTATTTTTAGAACAAAAATGTTATATAGGGCTACATGTATATAATATGATAACATATGTTAGATGGTTATATTTATAAGGGTAAGAGCCCTAAAATTATAGAATTTCAAAATGGTAGAAAATAAAATATTGCATTTGCAATGTACCTCTAATATAATTTTATTGTTATGTTTCTCATGAAATTTGAAACATTAAAAGATGTATTATTATGTTACATAAAGACATGATGGTCAGTGTTTGAAAACTTATAGATATTTGCATATTCAACTTTAAATAACAACTCCATGGCACATACAGCCCTTTACGGCCATGGGCTACTATTGTTATAACTGAGATACGGTGTATATTTCTAAACCTTGAAAACTTAGTTTTGGTGACCAGAACCCATTATTTTATCAAGTAGTTCCTCAGTTTTACTCAACAGTCTAATTAACAAAAATGCACCTCAATTCAAGTTCATCAGCAAAATTATCTCTATGTTAGAAAACTACAAATAATATGTAAAGTATTGCAGCTGCAAGTTTCAAAATTTTCAAACAATATGTGTGCCAGTGAATCTCATTGTTTAAAGATTGTGAAAGAAAGAGATTTTTATATTTGCAATATCTTCATCTAAGCCCTTACTTTGATATAGATTTTTGTAAACTACTGTTTAGTTTGGTTTTTATGCACTACGATGTACACAATTTAAATTTTGGTAAGTTTCTGTTGCAAATAGTTATGTTTGTGTAATATTTGTTGGTTCACTGTAACTAGCTTCATTTTTACCTAATACATTAACTTGTTTAATATATCAATGCGTATGTTGTTATTCAGAACTTTTTCATTCGTTTACTTATTAGAGGTCCAAATTACTTTTATCTGTTAACTTTTAGGAATCAAAGAATTTACAAATAATGTTTTAAAAATATGAATCATGCCTTCACTTAACATGGAGAAGAAACAAATGTTCTCTTCTTAGCAGATACATGACTCTCTGGTTTGTGTTATGAGTTGTAAGTTTTCTAGATTAACGATCTAGTGAATACTATTACTTTAAAGAATAAATCACTGAAGCACAGATCAGCAAAAAAGATTTGAGTTATACGAGTAGATAAAATGTGTTCAATGTTGCCAAAGCAATCTGGTACATAAAAAAAAAGTAATAATTTTACCTAAGTACATCTTGCTAAAATATATTTAGTTATAAGAGTAGCACAGAACTAAAGATTGTAGATATGTTAATTTGCAGTCCTTGTGACACTTATGCAAATAGTGTTTCTACACTTCATTGTGAGGAGCATCCCTTAAGATATTTGGCAGAGAGAGTTTTCTTCATAATCATTTGTTTCATAGCCAACATTTAACTGTCACAAAGCTACACACAGTCCTAAAACAAGCTTCACGTTAAAATATGTGAGAAAAAGTTTGTTCTTCAATGACTTTGAATTTTGGCTATTCTATTCTTTAAGAAACAAGCTACAGTTCTATCCCAGAATACAGCCATAATCCTTCTTAGTTCCTTAACACAGCATCCGCACATTGGATTTATTTCCAAATTCATTTTATTAATGTAAGCTTTTGTGGTTAAGCAATCCAGTGGAATGCAAGATATATAAATTTACAATGAATAAAAATGAAATTGCTTTTCTCACTTGGTTTATATATAACTGGAGTAGTTACAACATAAGAATGAACATGAGCTTAGCCAATACAGAGGTGTTGCTCTCTTGGCATTGCCAGTTCTACAGCCAGCGTGTGACACAGATGGAAGGTATACCTGTCTTTGTATCTCTGAAACCGCCTTGCTCGTAAACTGAGCTCCGTTATCGCTCCTATGTGCTTTAATAAAAACACATCCTTATATTCTATATAAAGAATAGTACGAAAGCCAGAAAACACAATTCATTCAAACATAATTCTTGCTTCAGGGATTATGACTTACCCAGAATTCATGTAAATAAAAGATGGGCCTGGGATCACCTGTACTTTTAACACTGTGCATTTTGCGCAGAAATTGTAATCTTGCAGTAACAGTGTCACTAACTTCAAGCAGAAATTTGCAACCATCATTGGCTCTCCTATATTTGAACCCAAGAGATTTGAAAATATTATACATAGATGATACAAAACCCATATATTCTAGTTTATCGCACATTAAATTAGTCACCCTTTTGGCATTTTGATATTCACCCTTTTGTTATAAATCATACATTGTTCCAACGTGAAACACACTTTTGAACATCATCTAAGTTGGTAGCACGCTTATTCACTGCTTGATGTTTTCCGAAAGACCTGAATATGGAAACTTTTAATTTATCGAACTGCTTGGCTTCTTTAACAATGTTCATCATAGAATTGTTACTCACGCCACTAATCCTCAGCACTGAGCAAAATTTGTTTGTTCTAAGCTTTTTTAACTGACAGCAATTTGAAAAACGAATATTTATGGATCATAATATTTTAACGTGCTTATGTAAAATCTTACGGGTTGCCTCAGTCACTTTTAGGCACAGTAGTACTGTTCTTGCTAAGCAACATATTTATTAGCTCTGAAAAGCAAGTTTGCACTCTTAAAAGATCAACCTTTCCTGAATGCAACTTACAAAGCAAATCAGCACAATCTGTTTTTCTTCATAGATTGTTACTCATTCTTTTCTCTCTTGATTGGCGTAATATCTTCCTCTATCTCCTAAATAGATGTGCTACAAAGATGGGGTTTTGACGGACACCTCCGAGAAAAGTAGCCCTGTTATATGAGAACAACAAATAATTCTGTAATTAGTATCTTCTAAGTGTGTAAAAAATTTAGCTGTGGGGTTCAGCAAAGCGAGCCGGTATGCGCGTTGAACTGTACAACGTCGCACTCACCTCACTGGCTAGTCAGCAATAGACCAGCCACTCCTAGCACCGCCTTATGTTCATTCCTATTTTGCATTTACCTTAGTTGCTAATTTAAAATGATCTAGAAGCCTACAACTGTGTTGATATGGGTGGTGTTTATAAACTTAGCATTATGAAGCAGGTAGCAGAGCTCAATGGCAAGAAACGGTTAATGCCAAGTTTGAGAATAGGATTTGAAATGTTTATATTACACAAGGCTGCTGTGGAACTATAACTATCACTCTCTAATGACTATACAGTGAGACCCATGCATATATATGCTAAAATGAATAATGAAAAATTTGTATCTCTTAATGCAATTGCTTCAAAAAATTCTAGAAATTCTACATTTCCACTAAATAGTTAAGCTGGAGTATATGGTAGGCATACAACACATGTTCAGAAATTCCTTAGTCAAATGGACATGATAGCTTATGAATGCAATGACTGGAAGTTTTCCCTTTAATAGGATTGTTTTTATACGTCATTTGGTCTTAATTTCTCTCAATGAGAAACTAATATTCAGCAATTAATGTAACAGTTTTATCAATGAGAGCTATTAACACAATTGTTTGAAATTCTATATTGTCATTAGGGCAAATAATATTATTATTTCTTCCACCTTTTAAGCACAGTGGATGTTCAGAATATAACATAACAGTGACGTTGCAATGATTATGGAAGTTAAAGGTCAGAGAGTAGCCAGCTGCTCACTAATGCTTACTGAAGTAATGAATGCAAAGTAAAATGTGTATTAATAATGATTACCAAAGTAACGAGAGCAGTAGCTACACAGTTATCAAGTTTGGTATCAGTAATCAGGAACTAGGCGCCTCGTCTCTTTATGGAGTAGGAATACCATGGATGATCTGACATTTAATATGCTATCAAGCATTACATATTCCCACTAATTTATCTGCTATACTACACACATGTACCCACCTTGGATTATCTGAATAATATGTAATGCTAGACAATGAAGTACTAGTGCGATAATCTGTCTATTCTAAAGCAACATCGCCTTTCAAACTGCCACTACATTTAACCTAATATCCTCTCTGAAAATTTGGAGTATGATAAACTTAACTTTGGTGGTCTCCTTAGAACTATGATATCACTGTGTTTACCAAGCGGGAGACCTGGGTTGGATTCCAGGAAGGGATTTTCACCAGCTGGGAGAATTGATCTGGGGTACACTCAGCCTAATCAGGTTGCTGAGAGGCCAATTGAGCAGCCACTTATATCTAAAGTAAGTGGCCCTTGTTTGTAAAGACTACGCCGCTCACCATGTTCCACCCTCCAGTATTGCAACCCGCGCATGATGCCTGTGGTGAGCACAGGTGGGAGACACGGTGGCCGAATGGTAACCTTCGGTTTTATATGACTAACTTCGGTTATGATATTTTGGAAATAATGTATTTTCCTTCATTACATGTGCATCAGGTGAGGTTCTTATATTAGCCTCCATATGGCGCAGTTCACTTGTAGAGACAATTAGCGATTATATAAACCAAACGTGTTGACACAGCTGTAGACATACATTTTCAGCTTTCATCAATCAAGGAAAATTGATATTCATATTGCCTGAATTTATAGTGCTGGTATGAAACCGTGCAGTTAATTCTTACTGGTCACCACCAATGCAATGTAAGGGCAAAAATGGTCACCGCACAAATAACGTGTTATCTCTTGGCAACCGTTACGTATAACCGTTAGGGCACTGCATCTGCGACGGTGCTAACCCTAACCTCAAAACAACCGTGTCATATTCGTATTAGCTATTTAACACAGAGGGATCATTGCATTCAAATTATGAACTCAACACCAACATTTCCAGTGGAATAAACATTGAATATGAAATACTCAAGTTTAGAAAA
Organism: Mantis religiosa; assembly: GCA_030765055.1. NCBI lineage: Eukaryota > Metazoa > Arthropoda > Insecta > Mantodea > Mantidae > Mantis > Mantis religiosa. Next base: position 4,262,496 of record JAUKNK010000090.1, on the reverse strand, counting down.
GGCCCATGTGAATTGTTCTATGACTAGAACGTTACCTTACTAATTTTATAAAATATGTTTCTTGTTCACTCTAATCTCTATACACCTGGAAACATTTCTATTCTTCTTCTAACCTCCCAATATAATTGTCCACTTGGTTTATTCCTGTATTTTTTGAGTGCAGTGCATACCCCAAGGTGCACCCAGTCCATAACCACATTTTCACTACACAGCACGCAGTTGGGTGTAGGAAATATCTTCATTCGATGGAGATGCTCTGCCAGACAATGATGTCGCATTATCCTCTGGAATGCGGCCACAGATTCCAATCTATTGTTGCTCTTCTATTTGGGAGCAGATCACCCACTCTTTTCCATCTACACTTTTATTTACTGTGTCTGATCTTTTCGCTTTGAAAGAAGATTTAGTTTTGAGCTTTGCCGAATAGAAAGATAAGGGTCTTGTCTTGCAATTTCTGATTTTGGAATCCTTTTTTGCCAAGTAATCTACTTCTTCGTTCCCCTTTACCCCAATAAGGGAGGGTATCCATTGGAAGGCTATGTGACCACCCAAACGCTTTAACTTTGCAAGGAGACTCCTAATTTCAATTATTTTTTAATTTATTGCATATTTGGTGTTTGTTATTGTTTGAATTGCCGAAATTGAATAACAAAATAAAACTGCTTGTTTAAATGCATCTGTTCTTAAACTTAGTTGAGAAAGTGCAATATATGTGGCCTCTATTTCTTCATCAAAATTTGTTATCATTTTCCCAGCTGACTTAAATAATGAAAAGGGCTTGCAGTACACTCCAGCACCTGCTTGATCGCTATTTTTCATCTTTGAGCTGTCAGTGCAAATTTGGAGCTATTCGTTTCGAGGGTACATAGTGTTGATTACCTCTAAAGTGATGCATTTTAAAACATTGGTTTCAATTTCTGTTTTCTTCACTTGTTCTGGTAGGTTTAAGTTATGTGTCACTTCCATATAATTTAGCAGGATAAAAATAAAAAATAAAATATAGGACACTCTACTTCAGAATGTGGGACCTCTACAAAAATGTAACACGTTAGTTAATCATAGATATAATTAAGGCAGGGGAAGACACGTAGTGGCGGTGTGACGTCAGCTCCGTCATCTCTAATCGCCAAATATGCTCCCGAACGAAAGGCAGGTTAGCGTGTGACGTCACCACGCTGATTTCTGCTGCCCAGGAGGAAGTAAACAGTTTGATGTGTTGGGGTTCCGACAGCGTAGGAAAGACAGGAAACGTATCGGGTATTAACAATATGTACAACTTACATCTTGAGTGTTGTAATATTAATGCTCACTGCTTTAATTACACAATTGGTCACAGTTTATAAACAATTACATTTTGGCTCTGTGCTATGAGAAAATATATAAAACTTCAACTTGTAGTTTATCTGAAGGTCAGACATGTTATAAAGTAAATAAAATAAAACATAAAGTAATTTTCTCTGCAAATTAGAGGAGACCCATTCAGAACAAAATTACGTGGACATTTTCCGACATTTTCTGTTTCGTTTTTCTTTAACTAGTTTATCAATGTCAGGACGTAAGTTGGGAAATTTGTAATCGAAGGTTGCATGTTAGATTGTGATAGGACAGGGTACTTCGGGGTTTGGACTTAGCTAATTTCATAACATATGTCGAGCCAAACATACAGAATGTCCGTGCGACAAGTGAATACAACTTCGGAAATCTGGTTTGGGGAACATTTGTGAAAACATCAGCCAAGTCTTTGTTGTGTCTATATTTGTCCTTCAATAAATCGTCACATTGTAAATTTAACAGTTCCATTAGGTACGTGGCAGCTACATTGTTGTCATCGAGTGTGCTACACCTAACTGAACCCCCAGATTTTGTACTGACAGCGCCATTTATATAGACAACTTGGTACAGTATGATTACTTTTGTATGCGTTAGGCGAGGAGCAGAAACTGTGTAAGAATACACAAGAACTACTTTCACCCTGGAAACCTAGCTTAAGAGTTTATAGGCCCAGGCAGGATGCGTCAAGAAAAGCGTCCAGAAGTAGAGACTGATGTCGCATTTTAATAAAAACAAAATAAAAGACACAATAACAATCTAATTAAACCAGATTCCCTTATGCAGCAGAAACATTAATTTGGAATAGAAAAGCTGATATCGAAAATATAGATAGAGAAGAACATGAAATTATTATTTTAAAAAATTTAAGTGCACAAGTTGTAGGTGATGAATACAGACTTAGAAGTAAAAATGAACTAAAAAGACAGCAAAAATATATCCATAGTGATATTAGGAAACGAGGGTTAAATTTGTCTGGAAATATAAACACCAGTAACTTCCAGTAGGCTCGCAAAACAAATTACGGAATTTTAGGTAAATAGAAGTATAGCACAGGTAGGCATTATGAAGTAAAAAGTGAGTTAAAATTGGCAGGAATTACTTAGGACGATATACTAGACAGGGGCATCTTAAGAATGAAGGTGCATAAGTAGCAAAGTTGACTGGAACAACGTGGACAGACGAGAGAACCAAAGAATGAGACAACTTTGGGTTCATAGCAGAGCTAAGAAAGGTCTCAAGTACTTTGCTAGTCCTACGTGGGCTCATTCGTGAAAACAATCGGTTATGAATGCTTGTGAATGAGTAGCAGTTCGGTTTACCACTTCTTTCACTAGTTTTGTTAAATCAAATACAAATTTATTTTCAAAATTTATTTTGAGATATCCACAAGTAGAAAACAAACACAAAAGAAAACAAGAGGAAAAAATAAAGACTGAGAAATACTTATACATCATGCAGAATGTTTACTGCAAGTCCCAACACAAATGGGCAAGTGAAAGTGGGAGTAGGGAGTATGTGGATGGCCTTATAATCCTAATTTGAGTAAAGTAAGTCAACATTTAGAATTTCCCCCTACCAAAATATTACGTTATTATAATCTCAACTTTCTCAACAAACTTCGCATAATTCTGTAGCAAATATGCGAAATTAGAACACAAAAAACAATAATGGTTGATAGGATTTTTGAGTAAAACACGAAGGGCATGTACTCAAAGAATGTAATTCCTACAGCAGGAGTTGGAGAATCGGATGAATAGAGCCAGACAGAAAAATTAAATACCATAGACGAGATTTGAACTACAGATTTCCTGCTCTCCGTGCGGTTGCCCTAAACCACTGAAATACCATGGCCAACATGCCAACATGACATTAAATTCTTCAACTGACTCGTATGTTTCCCAATAGACCACTAGGAGTTCTCATATGTTATGAGACACGCACCTTTTGTGTTGACTTACTATGCTGTAAGTACTTAAGTCCCAGGCTTCATAGTTAAACCACTGAGCTACTATAGCCAACATGCCGACATGACAACTGACTCGTATGTTTCCCGGTAGACCACTTGGGGTTCTCATATGCTATGAGACACGCACCTTTTGTGACGACTTACTATGCTGTAAGTACTTAAGTCCCAGGCTTCATAGTTAAACCACTGAGCTACTATGGCCAAGATGCCGACATGACAACTGACTCGTATGTTTCCCTGTAGACCACTAAGGGTTCTCATATGCTATGAGACACGCATTTTTTTGATGACTTACTATGCTGTAAGTACTTAAATCCCGGGCTTCATAGTTAAACCACTGTGTTTTAGTTTAGGTAAATTGATGGTAAAAATCATTTCTTTCACACTAGCCATGTGTAGGCTAAAGTTTGGATGAGTAGAGACAGACAGAAAAATTGCCATGTCGGCATGTTGGCCATAGTAGCTCAGTGGTTTACCACAACCGCACGGAGAGCTGGAGATTCGTGGTTCAAATCCCGGCTATGGCATTGAATTTTTCAGTCTGGCTCTACTTATCCAAACCTTAACCTACACGTGGCTAGTGTGAAAGAAATGATTACTTCCATCGGGGAATTGGCTTGAGACCTAGTGAGACATGTTCAAGTATATTACTAGATAAGAAAACTAAAACCGAGATAATGTACTCAACTATAGGAACGGCTTCAGAAAGTGAATGTCACTGGTTCTTTCAGTGAAAGTCGCTAGTTTCTTTCCGATGTTATAAGGGCAAAGTGATTGAACGTGGTCGGTTGGTATCTAACTCTCAAAGCTTGATAATGAAGTCATCTCTCTTCTTGAACTCCAATATTTAGCTGAAGTTTGGAATCTTGTGTTAAATTTGATCGATGTAGAAGATGATCACGCCTTATTTGTTACAGAAGAGCCATATAGGAGTCTCTGCTATTCCACTCCTGTGTAGGTGTTTTTGTAAACAATCATGTTCCGTTAGTGTCTGCAGATTTTCTTGGTAGTATAAGTGCTTTCTTGAGATTTTTATTAATTTCCAGATGTTCTTTTTACATAATCTTCATTGATTTTGTTTGAGCAATATCAGACATTCTTCTTCTGATATAGCAAAGTGGATTTACACAAGGTGATGATTTAGTGATATTTTAAATCACTTTTAGCAACAAAAAATTAGCCATTTCATTGCCTTTTGTTTCACAATTCCACACAATTCCATTGAATTTACACTCTTTTATGTAAACGGGTTAATTTTTGTATTATTTCGAGACATAAAATGATGAGGCTTTAGGATGTTATATCTCATCTTATAGCATTGATTGCTGCTTTTGAATCACATAGAATTAGAGTTTTTTCATTTTTGATATGGTAAAAGAGATTTTATAAATTCAGTAAAATTGCCCTGATTTAACCATCAAAATTTGTTGAATGCACATCTTTGGGCATATTGTTCTAGCCTCCGTCACTTGGTAGACTAGAAACATCAGTTCCAGTGGGGAGAATATTGTCAATGTATTATCTCCAGTGACAATTGCTTTTGGGGTGGCTCGAGAAATACTTTTTGTTAATAATAGGGTGGCGACTCTTTAATTCCTTCTAAGAGGTTGAAGGCTTAAAGGAATCAACCTGGACAAAAGCCTAGTATCCAATCCGTCACTTTCATGTGGTGCACCTGTCAGTAATCACATGATAATTGTGTTATTAGCAGAAACACTTTAATTTCTTCTAAATTTGAAGTCTTAAAGGAGCCAATTTGAATAAAATCATGTGATGAGCTACTGGGAAGAATTAGTTTCATTACATGGGGGATTCGGTACGTAGGCGACCCCGCTGGGCCCATTGTGCCTATATCCCGAAGTGGGGGCACCCCCGGGAGGAAGGATGAAGCGAAGGAGACAGAGGGCGGCGGACCCAAGGAGCAGAATGCAGGGTCCCTACAGTTCACTTAGATAGACTTCCCCCAACAGGCCAGGACCACGAACACGCTCCCCTTCTGTGGGACGGCAACGAGTCCAGCAGTCGAGCCCAAAAGGTCTCAGGTGAGCTAACGGGAAGTGCTGCTCACCAATAAGCACCGGTCAGCTTGGTGAGTTATTGACCAAATTGGTATTTCTTCCTTTTGCTATACCGATTCCCCTTTGACACTCTTCTATCCAGTCTCTCTTGACTGAACTGTTGTTTTATTCGCCCCTGACGGTGTTAGAGAATTCGAGGCCTAGGGGAACATTTCAATTTCTTTGCTTTAAATATTTTCTAATATCTGGGTGACGTAACCGCCAAACACATGTAGCCCACTATTTAACGGCTGCAGTCCTTTTCTTACATTCCATTTGAATCCTGGGTAAATGTGATTGACATTGAATGGTAGATTGCAGGACGCCAGCAGGGAAATGTCACTAGGTCATGTGCTCAAAGGTAAAATGTTTGGAAGTAAACACAGACTATCACAACTGAGATGCATAGCAATGCATATCAAAGGGGAATTAATGAGTGAGGTGTTCATATTGATAAGTATACATCTAACCATATAGACACCACAATGTCGATGGTTAAGTTCTACGTATATCCTTCATACTACTGTACATAGTGTGGTTAATGATGGGTAAAGTAACAGTTGGGTTGTGAATTCTGATTTGTCAGGCCACTGCAAGTAATATGGAGATATCATAGGATCCTGTCTAGATTTATACTGCTAAAATTAATGATTTTGCTGTAAATAACTCTGTAGAAGCTTTAAGGCATACTATAATGCAGGATGGTAAAGAGATATTGATAACATATAAAATTGTATTCTCAAATGGAGTGTGATATTTGCCTCTAACTTAGATGAAAATAACTATGGTATGTAAGTAAATAACGGATCAAGATGAGACTGTTCGCAAAAATTAGAAAAAAGTCACTTTTTTGCGCAGTTAAATATTTCACAATTTTCTGCACATTTCGGTATACATGTAATATAGTCATGTACTGTAATTATAAGTGTACTTAAATGAAGTTTAAGAACATACTGACAGATGTCAATTTATTAGCTTCTTATGCACCTGTTTACAAAATTTGGAATTAGTCCAGAACTGTTTCATCTAGGAGGCTGCGAAAGAGCTTGTTTTTTAGAGTAACATTTGCTGCGTATGTTGGTATGGATATCGTCTTCTTTATTCTATTATCCTTAGAACTAATGATTCCCTAATTTTGTTATTCTGTGCCTGTGGTTCGAGTTTTTTTTTTTCCTGTTCCTTTACTATTTATCTAACTGAAAGTGTAGTTGTGTAAGAAGAGGACAAAACCTTGTTTTTTAGAGTAACGTTTGCTGCGTATGTTGGTATGGATATCGTCTTCTTTATTCTATTATCCTTAGAACTAATGATTCCCTAATTTTGTTATTCTGTGCCTGTGGTTCGAGTTTTTTTTTTTTCCTGTTCCTTTACTATTTATCTAACTGAAAGTGTAGTTGTGTAAGAAGAGGACAAAACCCCCCCAAAATTTTCAGAAACATAAGAACAAGGGCAATAGATTCTACAGGACAGTACCCTTATCTGTAGAAGTCAATGAAAGTGATACTCAACCATGTAGCAATCGACCATGTGCAACTCCTCCAAGTGATTCGAAACCGAAATTACATAGAAATGTAAACATAAATTAAATATAAACTGTGTTGAGCACTGTACTCAATCTAATATTGTGATAGATTTAGGCATTTTAAGACGAATGCTAAAAGAAACTGTATCATGCTAAATATGTGGTGGTGAGGTTAGGTTTCAACAAGAATCAAGTAAAATAACTGGTATAGGGAATAAATTGAAAATTGTAATAAACTGAAAATTGTATGTCCGAATTGTAGTTTTCAAATGTCTTTTTGCTCTTCACAAGAGTATGCTAATAGTGACCTCTATGAAAACAGTGTAAGACTTGTTTATGGGTTAAGATGCATTGGCAAGTGATCTGGAGCTGGTAAAATATTGTGTGGGGTTATGAAGTTACCAAATCTCCCTACAAATACCCATACAAAAAATTTAGAAAATAACCTGCAAAAGGTTGCAAAAATTCCATAAGAGCTGCTACCAAAGAAGCTATGTTATTAAATGAAAATAATAAAGATGTTTTAATCAACCTCCAGAGTAAATTGTAAGCTATAGTTCTTATTGAAAACTTTAAGACTGCTTTGCTTTAAACATTTGCTCCATTTTCTCAGAAACTATTGGAGATATGCACATATAACTTTTCAGATTATAAAAGTAGCTAGTAATGCTGTGGATCTACAAACACAGTAATTTAATTAAAAAGCTCCATGTTGTGGTGCTTTTAATGCTAAAAAGTCAAGAAAAAATAATGAAACAGAAAAAAAATATAAATCAGAAAAACGGGTCATGAAGTTGTATATTTTAACAATGGCAAGATAGGGTGTACCGTCTCACCTCAAGCACTGAAATTAATACATTTGATTCTTGGTTAAATACTGTTTATAGTGATTCAATAACAAGAACAGCGGGAAACAGTGTTCATAGCTGTCAGAAAATGGCCTTCATGTCAAAGATCAACGCCGACGTTCAAATAATCAGACATGCCAACATGGCTAACAGTAGAACTAATCCTATTATTTACTTGCAATAAGTTTGTTTTAATAATTTGTATAGATAAATAAAACATAATGCAAAATGTAAAGAAATATTTTGTGTAAAGTAGAGGAAAGAAGATGGAGATTGTGCCAAAGAGAAAGGAAGAGACTATGTGTCAACTATATAGTGGTCCACCTAAAGAGGCTCCCATGTATTAACCAGGTTGGGTTTGACTGTCTTTTATAATATATTATACAAAATATATGCTCCTCTCATTAATATTTTTTAAAAATAGTTTTAATTAATGAAAGCAATATCGTATTCACAAAGGCCATGTAATGTCTGATTGTGAATGTTGGGTTAACTACTCTCAAGGAATGATTTAATTTTCTCCAAACACCTAGATATTTTGAAGTAGTAGTACTAATATACACCCACAGTTTGCAGTTACCTCTTAAAAGGCGTAGGTACAAGGTAACGAAAACGTTGACACTTCCGTTTCCAATAAAACATCAGAGGACCAGACAAGCATTCTGTCAAATTTCGTCTCTCGTCCACCCAACGAATATGATATCTACTAAGATACACAGAAGCCGAAGGAAATACCTACCGGCACCGAACGTTATAAACGGTGGATTTGTCAGCGAAGAACTGAAAGTTGTTTCCAGTACTCCACCTTAACAACCAGTCAAGGAAAATTTGAAGTCAACGTTTCTGGAGACAAGTCCACCAGCATCTAAAGTAAATGACAAAGTCGTCCATTAAAAATGAAGACAAAACACCAGATAGATGCAAGACTGAAGGTTATACGTAACAAGAAGTGTAGCGGGTGATAACGGGGCCTTGAAGTTATTTGTTTTCCTGAGCAAAGCATATGTACCAGAAATATATTAAGCACCGTATTTTCATTAACTCTAGCAGAGAGTGGAAGAAGTACTGGAGTGGGTGTACAATGTGTAGGTACTGCGTGGTTGGACTTCTGTAAGATGTACTACAATTACTTTTATGAGGACAGGCATGCTAGGTAGCAGAAGTGTTTAATAAGAAGTGTAAAATTGGCGTTAGAAGTTCCGGTAATTGTCCGGATGTTTATGTACACAGGAGAATTTAGCGTTAATTTAAGGATAAGTACTCTTCTGACAAACGTTTGCAAAGATAACGACACGCGTGTTAAACCTACACGTTGTCTCACGTGTTAAACCTACGTGAGACCTACACACCTCATTTAGAGTTGACAGAAGCACAAGCTCAGCATACATCGGCTGATTGTAGAGTTACTGGACACATCCGAGTAGCTATACTATAGGAAGCTTGGTCCTTTGACACAGGCCAGATGGGACAGCGGACCTACTACACCAACAGCTGGTTCTAGCTGTATCGAACCGTCCAATAAAGCTGGTGCAGTAGGCAAAGTTGCAAGCCACTCTTCGTCGCTTTCGGCCATGAGTAACCTGCTCCTATCCAATGGGAGTTTAACGCTCATCATCACATGTGCTGAATGCTCTGATGGCATTAACTTATCTGGCAGATGCAGCAAAGCGTCTTTTATGGTTACTTTGACCCCACCTCGTCTTAAGTTAGTTCTTGTTCTTTTTCCGTATTGCTGGTAAATTTATGCTTCCACTATATATTTCGACAAGCTTTGCACTAGCACTGTGTTGCTCTATGGTAAATAATATCTCTCCGAAAAACATTCTTGGACTTACAATTCCGGTTGCATTTTGACTGATATACGGTATTTGAGCCTAGGCTAGAGTTTCTTTCCCTTTTATCTCCAATCGTGTTACCACGGTTCACGTGTCATGCATCCTCCTACTTACGTTATTGTTTAACTGATATACCTGTACTTTAAGGAATTTTTATAAAAATTTGGATCTTGATGACTCCATTTACATCAAACAGTAGGCTATTTTAGGAATTTCAATACATTACGTAGGTTTAAAGGTCACTAGTGAACAAGCGATTAGTGATATTCTGCATACTCCCTTTTTCTAATTGAGAATATGGAAAATACACTGAAAGCTATATTCTTGCTGAACGTCCTAAAATGGGAAAATGGAGCACCATCATTAAAAGTGTATACAACTTGCACCACAGACCCTAGCGCCTAAAGGCCTATAAGGCGTCCATCAGCTTGTACATGGTGAAAACGTCGTTATCAACTCTCTCTTCGACTAAGGCTGTATGTAGTTTTGTTACTGTAAACCGCTTTTCGACTACGAGAAAATAAATACTCCAATTCATCTAGCTCCTTTAACCAGTCTGTTGCATGGGTCAATGACACTTGGTGGACAACAAATAAAGGAAAATTATCGCTGGAACAGGCATCAGAAACGACGTCCCACAAGATGAAACCGGTGCACAGCAAGTGTATAAAACAAAGTGTAACAGAGTGCGGAAACAAGTGTGCTACGCTGTTTTCAAAATATCACGATGGTTGTGCATAAACGAATGTCAACTTTGCTCGTCACGCAAACCTTAGGAAGCCATCAAAGGCGGGGCGATATTTAAATCTCCTTAGAGAACATAGCACCTGGAAATTACGACATCATAATAGCCTAAATTCTATGACGAAAGGCAATTTGGGGATGGATAAGCGTTTCATTTATTGCTGCTGTACTAAAGTCCATTTTCTTCCATAAAGGATTTGGTAAGTCAGCTTGGGTGATACATAAATGCCTCAGACGTAAAGGCTCCGCGTTCAGGTTGGAATCGATTCCAATGCCGAGATTCGGATTGCTATCTTAATCTGCGAGGAAGCGTTCAGCAAATTGCAATTCGATGCAGGAGACCACAGAATACACGATGGCGATTGCTTCCTTCCTCTCCTGGTGAACTGTGTGCCACTGCAAGGTAGATCTGCGTGGAGTATTGACTCATGTCCAATAGCACTGAATGTGCCGAATCACAGGAAAGAACGCGATTTCCATGCTTCGGTGAAGCGTTTTCGTCCACCGCCATGGACATTTCTGGAATGTGAATGCTCTCTCTTCATACAGTGTGTGCCGAAGTTCATTCACCATTTTGGCAGAGCTCACCACATCACAAATATAGATATAATGCCCTTATAGGAAACTTTTGTGTGTCCAAATCGTTGACGTTTGAAGGACGAAAACAGACGTAAATAGAAGTCCACATCGACACGCTCATGGTTTTCCTTCGTTCACTTGTGTGCACATCTAAGCGATCTAAAATGTGGGGATTGGGTTTCATATGGCTACTAGCATGCCGTTATGTTTAACCATAATGTGGTGTAATGTGTGGAAAGATATTGTGACTTTGTGGGTTCGTGAAATGAAAAGTCCAATTACACCACTCAACAATGTTCTTTATTTCCACCGACTTACAGTTAAACTCTTGCCAATTACACAGAATTACTTGCTGCACACAATTACAATTTAACAGTTCGTCCGTTACAATTTCCTTGTACTCGCGGTTACGTAAGCTCCGGTACACCTTCCCAGTTACGTACAGTCTTCCGTTGCACAATCTTTCCGTTCATTAACACGTCACTGACTAACTCTTACACCAAGAACTGCGACTGTCTCCTCACTCACTGACAAAACCAACTCATTGACTGGCTAACTCAAAACCAACTCACTGACTGGCTAACTCAAAACCAACTCACTGACTGGCTAACTCAAAACCAACTCAACTCCGTCTGTCTGTAACCTTCTTTATATAGGAATATCGCCGGTTTCTAGTGACCAGGAGAATGTTCCAGATTACGTAATTTCCAGAAACAGGTGTAGAGAAAACAGGCGACACAGTCATGTTTTTTTCCCTGACCACAGTCTGTCACCACTACAAGACAAATGAGGAGGAGGTGTGGCTAACCGAACCTCCCCTACCTTCCGCTGCCAGCTGCTTTCACAGGGTGTTCTAGCGCTCCCGTTACACTGCTCCCTCCTCAAAGCTGTTCGCCTCGAACAGCCCCATCGTAGCGTGCGAGGCGGTCCAGGTGTACCACCAGCATCTGCTCGGAGTCTCAGCCAGAAGTAGCGCTGCCGTAGTTTGTGAATCATTCGGTTCGCTCCCAGGTGTCCTCCTGAAGTACCGGCGTGCACTTCCTCCAAGACTTCCGGGACCTTGCTCCGGGGAAGTACCAACTGTTCTCTCTGCGCCTTCCCATCGGGTGACTCCCATACCCGGAACAGCACGCCCTCTCTGGTCTTCAACGAGTCCCATTGGGCCCAGTGCGACTTGTAGGTGGCGCTCCTCGGTGCGATGTCCTCCCAGGTCGGTCTCGTCCCTGCGTCCACTTCCCTCAAGAGTGGCCCCAAGTCTGCGTCCGCCAGCTGCTCCCTCCTCAGGCCTGCGCTATCCCAGCCTTCAGCAGGCACTGCCACAACTACTCGGACTGCTGCGGCACGCTCCTCCTCTTCCACTCTTGTGCGCTCGTGGCCGTCCTGGATCTGCGATAGGACACCTCCAATGCAATGGTCGCTGGCGTCGGTGTCCACAATGAAGGCGCCACCCGGTTGTGGGAAACCCAAAATTGAAGCACTGCACAGGGTCCCCTTCGGGTGCTGGAAAGCGTCTTCGGCGTCCTCCGTCCACACATAAGGCCGGTTTTCCTCCGTCAGGCGGATGAGGGTTTTTGCGATGTTGTCGGCCTTTTCCTCTAAATCATTAAGGCGGTCGTCTACTTGACCCTTCCGCTTGCCCAGGTTCGCGACGTCATCCCTCACGCCGGCCAAACGTTCCTCAAACTTTGCGGCGAGAGCCTCGTTCGCCGCCCTCATCTCCGTTGTCAGTTTGGCCATCTTTGAGGTCATTGTCGTGGCCAAGTTGTTGTTAGCCGTTTCCGTCTTCGCTGTTAATTCGGCCTTCATTTCTTCCATCTTCCCGGTGATGTTGTCGTTGGCCGTCTTCATTTGTTTCAACTCGGCGGTGATGTTGTCGTTGGCCGTCTTCATTTGTTTCAACTCGGCGGTGAGGTTGTTATTTGTAGTCTCCAGCTTCGCGGCCAGGCTGTCATTTGCCGCTTCCGTCTTCTGTGTTAACTGGTTCATCTTCGCCAAAAGCATTTCCAATGCGGATTCCATGGCTGTAATGTTCGGTGATGTTATCTTCCCGCTTCCTGACACCAGTGTGACTTTGTGGGTTCGTGAAATGAAAAGTCCAATTACACCACTCAACAATGTTCTTTATTTCCACCGACTTACAGTTAAACTCTTGCCAATTACACAGAATTACTTGCTGCACACAATTACAATTTAACAGTTCGTCCGTTACAATTTCCTTGTACTCGCGGTTACGTAAGCTCCGGTACACCTTCCCAGTTACGTACAGTCTTCCGTTGCACAATCTTTCCGTTCATTAACACGTCAGTGACTAACTCTTACACCAAGAACTGCGACTGTCTCCTCACTCACTGACAAAACCAACTCACTGACTGGCTAACTCAAAACCAACTCACTGACTGGCTAACTCAAAACCAACTCAACTCCGTCTGTCTGTAACCTTCTTTATATAGGAATATCGCCGGTTTCTAGTGACCAGGAGAATGTTCCAGATTACGTAATTTCCAGAAACAGGTGTAGAGAAAACAGGCGACACAGTCATGTTTTTTTCCCTGACCACAGTCTGTCACCACTACAAGACAAACGAGGAGGAGGTGTGGCTAACCGAACCTCCCCTACCTTCCGCTGCCAGCTGCTTTCACAGGGTGTTCTAGCGCTCCCGTTACAATATCATCTAAGTTCTAAGACCGACACTCTCCAAATAAATGGATAGTGACGTCACTTCTGGAAGAGATCAGTGTACGTATTTCTCATAACGTATAGGATAAAATCTTAAGTGGCGGACTGAAGCTAGACATGCTAAACGGTGGAGCTCTCCACCAAAAGCAGAACTCTACCACAAATGGTACACAAGATAACGGCTTCTCATCGCCCTTAGGTAAAATAAATAGTTAACCTTCACAGACGTCTCACCTACTTTACTACGTGTAATTACTGAGCAACAACTTGATGACAGTTATGTTATTTCCTTATCAATATACTTCTTCACTTGTGCAAAATATTGGAGAAAATTGTCTCCATAGCGAATAAAATTGTACACCATTGCAACCGTTTACGACCTTTGCCTCCAGCACTGCAGACATTATGCCATATTGGTGGTGCCGTGATTAAAACACAAGCTACACTGAGTAGACACGAAAAGAAAAACATGCAGGATATTGTGCGAATCCCTTTTTAACGACTGGCGTCGTACACGCGGCTTGTTTACACAAAGGAACTGATAGACAGACAGTGTGGTAATAAACTGATAAAGATAGCGTCAGATAAAGGACTTGCCGGCACGGATAGTTTCCCGTATAGAAAATTCTAGTGATATCTTGATTGACAGAGAACAGTCGATTTCTTGTTTGTTCCAGAAATCTCTCGAATTTATCAATGAGGTATTTAAGTGAGCGACGACTCGCCAAGAGTCAGTCGTAGACAGGAGAGTAAATGGCTGTACAGATGTTGTAACGAGAACTGATGTTGCAAACAGGTTTAATCAGAACGCTGTTGTGGTCATCGACCTTGGTAGATAGTGATTGTGTATGTGATGTAATACTGCTACTGTGAGTGTATTTCTACGAAAATAAAACGATTTGAATTTCTGAAATTGGACTTTTAATTCTAGGAATCCACAAAGTCACAATATACTGCGTGCAGATAGCTGGGCAAGGACTCATTTGGACTACTACCAGGATGGAACGGAAGAAGGAAGGCTTACCATTTCTTGCTTTGTGTTCCATTGAATCCAGAAAAAGAAGATGCTCAGCTGATTCATTGTCACATGATTCACGTGGTAATTTCACATTTATGTGGGACACGTGACCTCTATCGCCGACTACATGTGCCACTGTACCGGTAGCTGATAGAGAGACTTCGTCCGATGCTGTGGCTGTTTATGAATGGGGTTTCTGTTACCATTATAGAGATTGCCGAAAGTAGATGTACTCGTACCATTGCTGCACAGTATATACTTCTCATGCACAAAAATTGCGGGGCTTCACCTTGATACAGCACCCTTACTGGTATACCAATCACTAGTATGCATTCATCCTCTTGTTGATGGCCTCTGCAGTTTCAGTATCTGACATGTACATATATAGATGATATAAATCTTGTGCACAGTCATGATTACGTGCAGGCTATTCTTTACACTGTGCACTGCTTCGTGTGTTTGAATGAGCATTCTTCGCTACTCTGTTTCTCGCTCGTTACTATCGGTAAACCCCTTTGTTTATATATAAATCTCAATGAGTTAAAGTTTCTTTTGCATGCCAATAAATGCTAGACAGACTGTATGTTTACCTGTGATTTTAATCTCATGTTCTTGGTAATCCAACTGCAGCTCCATCTTTTTGAAGCGGAACTGTTCTAATTAGTTTTTCAACAGCATTTCTGTGTATGGATAATACGATCGAAGAAAGGTGCACTGTTCCTCGTGTCATATAATTGCCTGCCACTTCTACCTCTCCCAATAAATTTACACATTGTTTTTCTTTCTACCTCTGTTTCATATAAATCGACTAGTGTAAGTTGTATACCATTACTGTTTCTCGTATTCAATACTAGTTCAATTTGTCATAAGGTATTGCGTACAGTTATTTTCAATCCATTCTGTGATTCTCATGCAGCCTTTAGCCGTTCGCATTTGTGCTTGACAGCTACCTTCTTACACCTACATTATGCTTAGTCTGTTGTAGCTTTTGTTACTACTATCTCTGCTTGCTATTTTATATCTTTCCCAATAATCTCCAAATTGTGTCCATTTGAACATCGTTCTTATTCACGATTTCCGAAAACTAATGCTTCTTCTGCCGTTTCAGTTAATTCCGATGTTCATTTATTTTTACGCGGTGTAGGTTTTAGCATATCAGCTTTCTCCTGAGACTTTCCTAGAACTTTATTCCATTTTCGATCTTTGTCCATTTTCTTATTATCATATGTTTTCCTTCATTTTCCTTCCAAATATCATCGCAGTCTACACTAGATCTCATCAGCACTTGATACAAGTTAGAGGGTATTCCTAGATTTTGTGTATTCTTGTACCAAATGCTTGAATTATTATCACCACTGCATGTATACCATAAGCACAGCAAATATTGCATTCCATACTGAAATTCCATATCGGGATTTCAGGGGGAAATACTAGTTTGGGATACGCTAAGTAAAATAGTTTTAGTTTTATTTCTAGATTTTGAAAACGACACATAACGCAAAATCCAAGAATGAGTTGAACACCAAATCTACATATTTAAGTACAGCATCATTAAAGGATACAACAAGAAGATTTTCAAGAAATTTCCCATTAAAACCTTCTCTATACCAAGACCTTTTACGAACAAATTGATTTTTATCGATCTTGACATTTTCACGCGTTTTGATTAAATAGGAAATTATCTCTTAAATTTTCGGGAATGACTTTAGAAGCACCTTTCATTATGAATTTTTATTTGAAAAATTGATAAACCGAAACAAATGGACCTAAAGTGAATGATTCCCACCAACTACCTTCTTATTTGCAGACCAGGAACCACTATAATGAACCGTTCAAGGACCTCCGCTGCTGACGTTAAGAGCCGGGAGAAGATGCGCACTTTAGCTCCTGCCAGTTTCGAGAACTTTCTAAACAGGCTGTTCCACATACTACCAATTCCAATTCTTTCTGGGATATATAAGCAAACATTGCCAGCAAAGCAAGACAATGAATCAGTGATTAGTGACAGTAGATTGAGCTATACTTATTTTGAAGCACCTGGCAGTGCGAGTGGTATAAGCAATGGTTGTACAAGTAAGCCTTCGCAGTTGTTTGTGCTGTGTGGAATCATAAAAGTGAAAGAAAGTGAAAGCTAGCGCTGTAAGTAAGCAAGTTCAGTTTTAGTGACAAGTAAAGTGAGTTTAGCAAAGCTTGGTGGTCAAACTGGAGTAAAAATTGGCATCCAATACCACGAGGAAGCAAATAGTTACACAATCACTGAGCGAAATGAAAAAATGTAAAATATGGAATGGAAGGACCGAGAAGTTAAATTAAATACTTGAATTTTGGAATGAATGAAACGAATTTTGGTATGCAGAAGAGGAACAAACAAATGTAGACTCAAATAATGACACTGTTATCGAGGAAGAGCAACATGAAGGAAGAAATAAGGAATGCAAAGGTAAAACTAAGACAGCTGTCATGCAAAATTGATTAATGAGCATCCAGTGTTGAGTAACATTTGAAAGATTTTGACATACGCGTTAGCGCCCTCGAGGATTTTGAGGTAAGGCTCAATATCTTGGGAGATGTAGCGCAACGGGTTAGCGCCCTGGAAGGAATGGACGGCAGAGCTAAGAAACCGAGCGTCATGAGGACGTCCTTAGCCTGATACTTAAGAACCTGAAGACTAAGGTGCCAGAATGCGGAACAACATCCGTGCGCGTGAAGCCACCTAAGTATGACAATACGTCGAACTTCCGACTCCTCCGTGGTCAATTCCTAGCCCTCACCAGCCACAAACAACGGTCTGCATTCTCCAGGGATGGGCAGAATGTTCATGAATGCGGTTTCCACTTCTGCGATATACGAAGAAATCTGGGATGTTATCAAAAATGCTTTGGAAGCCACCATATCGCTGCTGCCTATCTAACCAACAGGGTATGCAACGCCGAAGTAGAGAGCGTCTGATGCTCGACGAGTACAACGCCATCCATGAGACGCTCACGACCACGTTGAAGATGGGGGCGGCTGAGGTAGCAATTGTCCCTACCTTGGGGACCGGGAGTATTCAGTGCTTCGTGACGGAGGATCTTCCTAAGGACCTCAACCATTCTCCTGAAATGTGTGTTGGTGGTTTAGCCACCCAGGTCATCTAGTACATGGCTACGCACGCTAAATCAAAGATCAAGCGATATCAAAGGGTGAGAGAAAGCCTGAGGTAGTGGCGTTGGTTGGCACTAGGAGCAATCTTCTGGAGTGAGGCTGTGTGGCTGACACGGAAGATTAAAGGACAGCCTCATCACGGACAGCAGCATTCACAACAAGCACTAGAGAGTACTAGTGGACAACGGTGCAGTGCTCACCCTAATCAGAGTTGACGTGGTGGAGGGTTTTCCATCAAGTATAATTTTAATATAAGAATTACTTTTTTATCGTGCTGTCTGACTGAGAAATGTGTCAAGACAGTGAAAAGCGACTGAAGTTATCGTTATCCCAAAGCCAGAGAATGTTCCTTTGATAAGAAGTCATATCGACCTCTACCTCTCTTATCAAAATTATCTAAAGTATTTGAAATATTTTTGCATAATCGTTTGAAACATATTTAAAGACATATATCTAAGTCCCGAGCATCTTGGAGTTCTAGTTATAATTTGCTGAGAGCATTCTCCAGACAAAGATCTGATGATAATTTCTCGGCCAAAAAGAGTGTCTTATAAACCAGAACGGGGCCTTGTATGTTCTGAACAGACCTTGTTGCCCATCTACATATCAAGTTAGGCTTATGTATGGATTTTGTGAAGGGAATGCATCGTAATGGTAGTGCATTTCTCAACCTAACAGTAAATTCTCAAGGATCAGTGAAGCTAAAATAAAAGAAGAAATATTTGTTGGCTATCAAATGAAAGAATTAATGAGGTATACGGAATCTGAAAACCATTTACATATGCAAGAAGCAGTTGGATGACAATCGTTTAAAAGAGCTGTCGAAAACGTTATAGAATCTCTGTCAGTCTAGCTTAATCCGCTGTAATCAATTGGGTGGGAAGAAAGACAGAGACAGAGATATTGGGACAGAAAGCAGCTAAGCTGCTGATTGGTTTAGCGAAGTTAATGGATGTTTTCTTTTATTTGCATTTTATTTGCATTTTATTTAAAGATTACTAAATGACACTGCTATTATATAATATTTTTGCATTCCTATATCAGGCAGCTCTCTCGCAGCGAGGTCTGTATCAAGTTGTATGCTGATTAAGATGTTATTGTTTATAATGTGGAGTTGATTCTAATATTTAACACTGTATTTTCTGTAAATCTCGCGTATCTCGCAAGCCCAACAACACTTATGTATATGCAATTTAAAAATGAATAAGTTGTTCATCATGGAGCAGGCTGGTGCTTCAGCCGAAATGGAAAACAATCCAGACAAACCTTTCAAAACTGGCGAGGGGCGAATGATCGCGCATTGTTTCGCGGTGCTTAAAGAAAGAAACCCGGAACCGTCTATAAAAACATTGAGAATGAAACTTATGATCTCCTTTGCGTTTCTGCAAGTAGTGTACATAGTGTTAGAATGGAACAGCAAGCATC
Source organism: Mantis religiosa (assembly GCA_030765055.1). NCBI lineage: Eukaryota > Metazoa > Arthropoda > Insecta > Mantodea > Mantidae > Mantis > Mantis religiosa. The sequence continues at coordinate 4,243,350 of JAUKNK010000090.1, read as the reverse complement.
CGGAACTCTAAGAACACCGGGAAATCGCGTAAATGCTAACAGCGCGTGGAGAAATACGACGATTTTACGAAAAGTTCTATACGCAGTGAAGTTTATGATTATATTTTCAGAAATGAATCAACTCATAGATTTACTAAGTTAATGTGTAACCTAACTCTATTTATTTATTGTCTAGAAGTTAGCGCTGCTACATATACTGCTAATGTTGCAAAACTTATGTGCGTGCCTGTAGCGTCTAAGACGTGACGAGTTGAGTCAGCTCCGCCTTGCTGTTTACAGCAGGATTAAACTAGCGTGAGATAGAGTATAGGAAGTTTCAGGTCTGATGACTAAGGAGAAATGATTGAAAACTAAAGGATAACAGAATGGAATAAGCACGGTCTGCACTCTCATCTTGATTTCTTTCCTCAAAACCTAGGGGATGTGTCCGATTAACTCGGGGAGGGTGTCGAACAGGACGGACATCACCTGCCGAACACTAAAAAGAACGTTTCTCAAGCGAAGTACAGCCGAAAATCCCATAATAGTGTAGTGTTCAAATATGAAAAATGTTTTTCATGTCATTACTCGAAAATTGTCTTCTGGGCGATGCAAAAGTACTCTAAAACATTTGAAATCAGCACAAAAGACTGAAACAGATACACGCATTGTTTCCCTTTTAACATAATGAGGTTGGCAAATGTTATAATTTCTCCGTAATTCTTAGTTTACATGTCATTCATTGGCTTGTACTAGTTAAAGTTTAGGGAACTAAAGCCTACGTTAATATAAAACATTTTTGGATTTGTCTGAAATGACTTAATTTACTAATAATTAGATTTAGCTGAAGGTGTTTGACGTCTTGTACTGAGGACTGTATCTGTACTTTATATTCACATATTAATGCTAATATCAGTGGAATATATAACATATAATGCCAAAGTAAATGTGACATATAGTGAATCATAACAACATTTCCTCGATAAGTGAGTAGAACAAAAAAGAGGCTTCTCAATTCTTGAAAAGCTTAGGCATAAAACAAAGCTCTATGGTCATGCGAATGTAAGCCCTTGAAAGCAAAGCATTAAAATAACATTTTCTAAATTCCATGCCTCTAAATCTTATGCTTTTTATTTTCAAAGATGAAAACAAAGACGAACAAAAGTGCAATCAAGACCTTAACAGACTAGTCTACCAAGATATAGTACAAAATTATGACTTTGAAAATATGTGAAACGATATAAAATGACAGTTGTGTGCATAGGATTGTAGAACCGAAGGTGACATTACCTTTGTAACAGAAGACTGTTTCAGTTAGTAAGTGTATCGTGCTTAGGTCATCATTAACACAACTTTAGTCAGCATTAATCTATATTTCCAAATCTGCAGTGGCGAATGCAGTAACCATTTCACTTCAGGACTGCATACCCATATGTCATGTTAGCCAATTAGGAAAACGAGTAATGTTTATTACGATATGATATTTAAAATTTGGAGAAATGTAATTTGAATTAGACCTGCTTTAAAAAATAAGTTACCTGGAATGTTGTAAAAATAAGGCTTTTTGAAATAGATAAGCTCCCCATAGTTGTGATGCTCTTAGCGTTTAATGAAGCTATTTTAGAACAGCCACGTTCTTCAATGGTGGCTTTGGTTATTGGAATGAGGAGCAGGATGAAGTTGCTCCGTAGTGAACAGATTCATATTCCAGTATATTTAGACTACCATGTTCACAGCAGTAAAGTGAAACCAGCTCCAATGACGTGGGGAAAATACTCCTTGTATCTAAAATTAGATATGAATCACGTGCTGGAAGCGAGGTAGCAACGAACTCTGCTCTAGTCAATGAAAGATCGTTGCACAGCTTCCATCCGATAGAAATCGATTCACATCTAACTTCAGCATATCAGAGGCATCAGAACCTCTTCCCCACGTGGAGTGAATCACGTGATAACAGTTGACTTCGCTTTACTGCCGGAAACATCTTAGTGTGATCACAAAATGGGTTAAATAACTCGCAAGCCGTTGCTGATTGTAAAAACAGCAATGGAGGTGGAGGGGAGTACTGAAACTGTTAAATGTGTAACAGTTGGCCATATTTACCGTTCCTTTGTTGGTTTGTTTATGTATTTTAGAAACAGTAGTTCCGTTCTCCGAAACTTGCGAATTGCAAAAGCTTTCGTCAAATTATTGCAATTAAAATATGTTAATGCTTGTCTTCCAAGGTAGGGAGAGCCAACTTCCGGCAGCTGTGCCAAATAACAACTCACCCAGTTGGGTGGTCCTCTGTTATGGCATACAGTAACAGATGGTCTAGGATTTAAAATGGATTGTGGAGTATAATTTGCGCCCTATTAGGTGGTTCTGTGAATGTTGCAAAGAGGGAGGTGTTAGTTGTAGCTTTCTAAGCCCAAAGTTAACGGTCAGAAAGCCATACTTCTAGCCTACTGGTATTTATCAACCTCTCATTTGTTTAGGTTGAAAGATTGTGACGTATTTAGGAATTATTTGAGATATAATGAAAACTAGCTTGGATACACCACGGTTTTAATTTAAGTTAAATTCCTTCGCTCAAAGTAATTTGCTAATTATCGAAATGAATGGAGGACAATGTTCTTGATGTTTAGGAAAGGGAGAGGAGGACAAAAAGCTATACAGTGAGAAGCAGATTGGCAGTCAGGCAGATATTAAGACATACGTGTTCCGGAGGAGGCACGAGTTCTCTGCCGGGGCGGAGCCTCTTTCTGTATTCCAGCAGACTTCCCGCTAGCCGGGCTGCAAGCTGAAAACATCACACGAGACTTTCCTACCACCTCTGTCTTTTAGATTGAGAAACAAATAACAATAGCTACTACCTGATTAAATATTCGTTGTTAGGATAAACTCAATTTTGTGGTTATTTCCCTTAATTACAAAAAATTAAACTATATTTATACATAACGAGAATTGGCTTGTTACTGTGTATGTTATTCACATGTCTGTGGAAAGTAATAACAGGATATAGTACTGATGTTTAGTATTGTCATTCATTTTATATAATGTGCTAGGCCTTTGGGGTGTTTGAGTACAAACAAAAAGCAGTAAATTATATGACTATACTCATTTATTAAAATTGAATGCGGCTGTAAGACACGGAGCACACAGACTATATGGAATTACATTTTTCAAACCATATAGGTAGTTGAACGCGTTTATTTTTTCTCCATTTGTCTGTCATATTGTCCAAACATAGAGATGAACTGACAAACACACACTGTACAATATTAGCTTTATTAGATTTAATATTGGATTTCTTTATTTGATTAGGATATTTTATGCTCCCAAGCTCCGTGGTCTCCACATCCTCGTCACCTGATACTTGTGGGGTATGTTCACCACTGCCAAACGGGACAAGTGTTTGGATATCATCCTTCGTGGCAGATGTGCGACAGCTCGTTTTGGTAAGATTGGCTATTTTTCACTTTGAGGGACCACCTTCTACTCAATAAATTCACTTTCTAATAACTTCTATGCTTGCGACCTATGTCTTGCTAAAGCTTGCTCTATGGTTTTGTGCTTAGCTGGGGAAAACTCAATGACATCCTATAGTGTATATTGTCACTCAGTATTGTTACATGTTCGGCTGACGAATATGTAGGAAATTGTCAAATTTTAGAATCTTAGAACCCCAGGTTGACTTTTGTGACTCCTCTTATTCACGTGTTTAGGTATTCTTAATTCAGCTGAGTAATTAGATCAGCAGTTGTCAGATTGCACAAGTACTTTTACACAGCAGCTGCGGTCAGACGGTGGCCGCATGTATTTGTAGAACTATGACGTACGGTTACGTCAATTTGGCTTAACTATATTGCGGGATGGTTACGTAGCTTTCTAATTCGGTAAGATGGACGTAATGCCGAGTCAGCTTCGTAACGTCATGTAGGACCCGCATTTAACATACCGTTTAGGCAAATTATGGGGGCTCCTTTTCAGTTCAGTTCGACTCTTTGCTCTTTGACTGTTCAGGTTCCGTCCATGGTCAATTTACTTCAATCGGTCACGTCATGTCGCACTCTAGTGACGGCGACGCTCCACGTATCCTCAGTCATATGGAGACAAAGTTATGCCAGTAAGGGTGTGTAGCATAATAATGTAATTGTTAACACCACTACACCCCAAGCCTCTTCAAGACTTCGGGGGTTATCTTGTTTTGGAAGCTCCTCTTTAACTTATAGTAAATTGACGTTTTATAGAACCCTGTGTTATCTCTATTTATCTCTACCTACCCCTAATCTAGCTCCCACCTTTCATTACCATTTCGCTCTATCATCTGATACCCCATCCTTCCAGCTATGCTCCCAGTTGCAGAGTAAAGTGTAAACCCTTAAGGTGACACCCCGTTCAAGTATGCACAATCCTTTTTGCACACTGTAATGTAATATTCTGGTTTACACCCCTATGTATATGCAATCGATGGCGGAGGTTTTACACCCTCCCTTACTTGCAACAATATTAATCGATTAATCGATTGATTTAAATATATAAAATGTAGAGGTGTTTAAACGCCTTTATATCTACACTTCACAGCCTTAAGTTTTATTCCGAGTTTTTGTTTTGCTGTAATATTATTTATTCACATGCTAAACGGAATCACTAAAAGCATTATGCGAACTTATAGTGGTACTATTGTTACCCAATGGAATTAATAGACTTGTAAATTCTTTAACATTGCATTCGTAGCTCTCTGGCTTCAAACAGGTTTTTTATAAACAAATGCATTAAGTTGATACTACCGTGCGTTTCCTGAGCGACCGGACCGCTTCGCGGCGGCGTTGGGCTGGGTGGCGAGTGGTGCGCCTGCCGCCAGAGAGTAACATTCCACTACTGCCGTGTCATTCGAGTTGAATCTGTGGTGAGGGAAAGAGTTCTGTGTGCGTGTTCGTCATGCTGCAAAAGTTGGGGTTTGGTGTGCAGTAAGTGCGCGTAGAATTATCGGCCCCATATATTTCGACACAACAGTTGACTCACACGTTTATATAGATTGCATTTTAAATATTTTTTTCCGAAACTGTAACAAGAGATTAACGATTGTGTGGGTGGTTTCAGCAGGAGTCAGCTACAGCGCACATTGCTGCGAATTCTATGCATGAATTGCGAAGTGTGTATGGTGACAGAATAATAATTAGTTGAGGAGTGTGGCCATCTCTTTCCCCTTACCTATCTTCATGTGATTTTTATTTATGTGGAACGTTAAAGAATAAGGTGTACGCATCCAATCCGCACACGTTACAAGAATTGGAGGACAACATCACGAGAGAAATACAGGCAATCAGGCAATATGAACTTCTTCGAGTGAACCAAAACTATTTTCGGAAACATAAGGAATGTATTCGCGTTGGAGGTAATAATTTTTAACATCTATTGTGAATTAAGGTAAGCGTAATGTAAGTAAGTACAGTAGTTAAGAGTTCCGTACACGTTATCTGCCGGTCCTTTAGGCGTAATTCTGGCGTAGAGCGTGCCGGCCCTCACCCATTATGGTGCCACCGCGGAGCGGTCCAGTCTCTCAGGGAACGCACTGTATTTGCAAATTGAGACTCATCAAAGTAGCCTTCCAAAAATCTTATTTCTAAAACAATCTAACACTGTTATTAAAGTTAACAGTCCCTATAAATCCCCGCATTGTCATCCACCCCTAGATCTATTATGAGCAGACTTATATCCCACAGGAAACACAAAGGTTGATTTAGTGGAACTCTCAGAGGTCAACCAAGGAAAGAGCAAATATCAAGTCTGAGAACCCATATCACATTACTGTACGCAAATACCGGACCACAAATATTGAGACTGGTGTGCAAGATAATGGTTCTGGGCTTCATCTTACCTAGAACTCCTAAATGTGTCCCCTTTTAGGTAACATATGCACTGCATAGGATTCTTTGAGTGGTTTTTGTGACAATGGACACATGCCAATGCAGATGTAGAGGACCCGCTTTGTGATTTCCTTACGAAGTTGATAATATGCTTTAGACTTTCTCCCAGAAATTGCAGTATGACAAAAGTACTGACATTTAAAACAGCGGAAACGACGATGAATATATGCCGGACGCTGGTCACCCCATATACAACTCTCTCATCCTCCAAGGTACAAGAGTCCTGAGGAAGGTCAGAAAGACGCCGAGGAACTCCAATGTGTTTCATGTGCACTCGGGTCATTTAAAGACATCCTGTTTAGTAAGAAAATCCAATGTCTCGTGTTGAGATATGTCGTCGACCAGAGATTGGCGATAACTCCCTCAAGGAGCTCATATTACAGTACTTCTCTAATACTGATGGGATATACCTGAAGCGGTGTATCTTTCTGTATTTTGGGTGACTTATATGAACTGCCTGCCTCAAAAAGTTACCAACCGGGTTCATTGCTTAAAAGTTCCGCCTGTTATGTTTCAGACTTATTGTATGATAAATTGATGTTTACACATTAAACCTACTGCCCATTCGTCATTCAGCTCATCTCCAACTGCATAGCAGCTTGAAGTAGTGCTGTTACCGCTTTTGTGCATGGGAGTGGTGTCTTTGGTGCGAGTGTAACTTTTTGAAAAGAAGGATCAATTGCAGAACAGTATTCCACCATATCAGACTCCTCCTAATACTTGCTGCTTCCTGAAGGGTTCTTTGGACTATGTTAGTCGTTCTGGCCTGGAATCATCATATATTTTAGGACAACATTAATTTGAAAATGACAGAGGGAAAGTGTTAGGTCGTGCAATGGCCTCCTCCGCTTGACAGACTTTTGTCAGCGGATAACCAGGGTGCAAGCTACTTGATCAAACAGGTGTTGGGAATTTGTGCGTTTCTCAGTCAACGATAGCTAAGCCTGCTGGGAACTACGACAAGCAGTGAGTAGTGATGTTGAGAAAACGGAGATAAAAGAAGCAAAAAGATGTGGAAAAGGAGAAAGTGTGAAGGTTTTCCAGGAACAAAGAAGGCCGGCGAAGAACAAAAGATTAATGACGAGAATGTAATTATGATCAAATTGATCAAGCAAAGAAAGGGAAGAAAGAGAAGTGAAAGGAAAGAGGTGTAACACGAGTGGAGGTGCAGGAAACACATGAGTGACTTTCTTGTTTCCCACGATCACTGTTGACTTAAGTTTTAGTAATACTAGTTCTGAAATAAAAGGTAAACCAAACTGCAAGGAATTTAGTTGCAAGGAAATAGACAATCTCACAGAATGACCTGAAAGAAAAATCCTAAATTGTGGCAACTATTTAGAATTCAATGAATCATATTAAACTTGCTTACTCAGAACAAGCGTTAATGCTTTAAGTAAATTTAAGTATTAACTGAATTGTTTTCTACATAATGTAGAACATTATATAGCTATTTACAGGCTAAAGAAAAAGTCTCGATCCATTTTTGAGAAAACGGTTGATTTCGAATTTATTTTACTGGAGATCTGAAAGATGCTGTCAACTGAAGAAGGAATTGCTGTTGTTTCTGCAAGTTTCAGGGAATTTACATATCAGGTGGTTCAAGCGATTTTGAACGAAGATTGCATAAACCCGTTCCTACAAGGGCTAATATCATTTCAAAGAACAGGCGTGTGCAAGACGTGAAACGTTCGGGTAGACCCCGGGTGACCATTGAAACTGCAGCAGGTAAGCGATGCTGTGACCAGAAGTCCGAAAGCATCAATCAGAGGTTAAGTCGAGAGTTCGGCGTACCACAATCGACAGTGTGTAAGATTCTGCATTTGACTTTAAAAACACGGTCATACCACCTCCAAATTCGACATGCACTGGAACGGGAAGACTACACTTATCGCGAAGCAATGTGTTACAGCCTGTTGAGGGAAGTTGAAGAAGTCAATTTGTTGCAAAATGTGCTGTTTAGTGATGAGGCCACCTTCCACACATGTGGCATGGTCAACTGACACAACTGCAGAGTGTGGGCGGATGAACAACTAAATGCGATCACGGAGTGGGAACGAAACACCCCAAAAGTTACTGTGTGGTTGGGGCTGACGAAATCGAAGGTGTATGAGCCATTGTTCTTTGGAGAAAAAACAGTGACAGGCATTTCATACCTTGATATGCTACAACTGTTCCTTCAACCACAATTACAGCAGGATGACATTTTGTAAACTGCATTCCAACAGGATGGAGTCCCTCCTCACTTCGCATTTCGGGAGTACCTGGATACCACATTCCCAGGTCGATGGATTGGTAGGGGTTCACACCACATATGGGCGCCACATTCCCCAGATGTGACACCTCCTGACCTTTTTGCATGGGGATACGTGAAATCACAAGTCTACAATTCGACCAACAGCAGCAGGAGTTCCACAAGGATCAATTCTGGCACCACTATTATTCAATATATTCATGCACGACCTTCCAAATACAAATGCCATATCCACAGCTATGTATGCGGATGACACCGTTATTTTCCAGACTTAAGTACTGCAATCAACAGGCTACAAATATCATTAAATATGTTATCTAAGTGGTTCACAACGTGGCGGGTAGTATATTAAATAGTAGTAAAACGGAAACGAAGATATTCTCCTTAAGATCTTATCAAAATCCACCCCCATTGGATCTGAAGGGAAAACGACTAACATGGCAGCTTCCAGAAACACCAGTCAAATATTTAGGCGTAATGCTTGACACTAAATTAACCTATAATTCTTATATATCTTAAATTTACACAATAACCATTTCTAGAATTAAAAAGCTGTATCTATTGCTACAGGAAAAATCACAGCTTGGTCTATTGATCTACAAATCTCTTATACGTCCCATAATTTCTTACGCTGCTCCTGTATGGGGTGTACATTCATCGACTTCAGGTTATACAAACAAATTTCTCCGCAGTATTACAAAGGCTCCGTGGTTCATTAGAAATGGTCAACTCCATCAGGAACTTGGTATTCTTCCCATACATCTGTACTTCAAATTTATATCAAATATATTCTTCGTTAGATTATCCGAAGTACCAGGCGATGTAACCTATGGCATTGGACAACGAAACTTCGAAAGGACCAGATTAAAAAGAGAACTGCCCCAAGACATCCTACTCACTGATTCAGGAGATAGCGACTTTTCTCACTAATTCAAAGTATATCCTCTATTTTTCTCATAACACCACTGATCATAATCTAGGCTCACATATCTAACCTCTCTTTTCAATTGTTATCCATCTTATTTAATGTTATTATATGTGTTAGTTATCATGTTATATACTTTATCTTTTATTATCTTTAATTTAAATGTGTTCTTAATTGTTCTTGTTTGTTTATATTATACATTTATCACCTATTGTATATGTTAGAGGACAGTAACTCCTTAATTGTTAATTTGTATGTAGTACTTATGTAATTGATCAATGGCTTGTATAGCAATACTGCTGATCAGTCAAATAATACATTAAAAGTAAAAACAAGTCTACAAAGTTAAAATCACCTCCAGGAGCGTATGAGGCAGGCAGTATGCAACATGACAGCTGCAATGCTGAACAAAGTGTTTGAGGCAGCAGTGCGTTGTATGGAAGTGCAAGGTGGTCATATCGAATGAGGCGTTCATAGATTATATGTTACTACGTCATATGGTTTACAATATCTGTATTTGTTTGAATCTAACATTTCGTTTTCTCGAAAATGGATCGAAACTTTATGTTCACCCTCTATAATTGGTGTACTATATGCACCTTTTGTTTCACTTTTCGACACACACTGTATTTCGGGTAATGCGTTGGAGTGCTCCATATTACGTGTTGGAGAAATATAGATAATAAAATAATCAATGTTTCGATATATACAATTCACGTAAACGTCGCAGGTAACACGTGCTAAAATATCAAGGCACATATACAAGATCTTTCGTACAATGTAGTAGTGAAACATATTTCGGAGAAGACCAATGTATTTAGCAATTTATTGCCTAGGTTAACAATAGAAATTTCTGAGAGATAGAACACCCTCTAAGTAAAGTAACAATAATTAGTAACGAAGTATCTTTAAGTAAGGGACTGAGGAAAGAACTTAAGAAATTTGGAGACGAGCAGCGGAATGCCGAGAAAGATATGGGCAGACAACGCCCCTATAACAATACGAACATGCGAACGTCAACATAAGGATGAAAGATGGCTTTTGATACAAGTTACATGACAATCAGACAAAGGCCTGGAAAATTAAATTATAAGCACGAATAACCAAGTTTTGGCGAACACATGACGTTAATGATGGAGGAAAGCTTTTATATTACGAGACTACACCATAAAGTGTGACAAATAATTTCAACATGCTTTCCATGTCAGAAAGTCAAGACCATAGAGACACGTCCCGTAGTAAATACGAATTCAGGTACATCATAGTATCAATAGATAAAGTGTCAAAATCTGTAACATTTATCCAGTAAAATGATTATTAATGATGTATACTTAAGGAAGAAAATGAAGCAATACGTTACACAATTTGGCAAAATAAAGGCGCTTTTATTACTTCCAGGAAATTTAGACACATTGCATCACAGGCCCATCTCGGTAGCGTCTTTCGATAAAAATAGAAACGGGCCGCATATGTACTGTTAGCTTATATTTAAGATGGTTCAAGTTATTTTCGTTGTAAATGAACTGCGCTTGTAAATTACACCTAGTAATGAATCTACAGTAATAATAACCACCCATCGGATCGCATACACCTTAGCAATCAATGTGCGCACACAAGTACTATACAAAGTCAAGCGAGACGTCAACAAACGTCCATGTCAACAAGTATACCGATACGCCTAGGTTACAATACGCCATCCTCCTCATTGCTCTCGACGTAGGAATTACAGTGAACAACCATGTACATTCGTAAATTGTCGAATGTGAATTTGCTGTACCTC